>JACEFZ010020774.1:60000-69657 GCA_014155875.1 Cepaea nemoralis
CTTCCTGTTTATGCTGACAAATGTTTGTCCCGTAAAGCGGTGCATAGCTGGGTAGAAAAATTTTCTCAAGTACACTCTAAAATTGTTGATGAAATCCGACCTGGTCGTCCTGTTGAGATTGCAACAGAAGCATCCGTGCAGCGGGTGGAGGAGATGATTAGAGGTGACAGGCGAGTAACAATAGACTCTGTAGCATCTGCAATAGAGTGCTCACATGGTTCAGCATACAGCATAATGCATGATCGATTGAAATTTAAGAAAGTGTGCTCAAGTTGGGTACCCAGACAATTGAAGGAGGAACGCTAAATTAACCGATTTTACCTGTCCTTGCATCATCTCTGTCGATACGAAGATGAAGGAGAAGACATGCTGAACAGGATTGTTACTGGGGACGAATCATGGGTGCATCACTACCAGCCCGAATCAAAGCGTGCTTCAATGCAATGGAAACATCCTTCTTCGCCTTGTGTCCAAAAATTCAAGGTTACGCCATCAGCAGGGAAGGTTATGCTGACAGTGTTCTAGGATTGTCAAGGAGTACTTTTAACCAATTTCAAGAAGAAAGGTGACAATGTGAATTCTGAATCGTACTGTGAAGTTCTATCGATGCTTCATAATGCAATTCGAAGAAAACGTCCAGGACTGCTGATTAGAGGAGTGTTGCTTCTTCATGACAATGCCAGACCACATACGGCTCGATTAACTCAGGAGAATATTAACCAACTAAGGTGGGAAGTTCTGGAACATCCACCTTACAGCCCCGACTTAGCCCCAGCGATTTCCACCTTTTTTGGTCCACTGAAAACCCACCTTGGCGGGAAACATTTCGCGAATGACGCCGAAGTTGAATGTGACGTGACAACGTGGTTTATAAAACAGAGCACGCAGTTCTATGCAGCCGGTTTGGGAGGACTGATAAAACGATGGGATAAGTGCATCAATAGTGGTGGAAACTGTGTTGAGAATTAAAGAGACAAAATATGTATAAAAATAAACTGGTTTCAAGTTGTTATAGTATTTAGTTATTTTTCTAACGCCATTTGTGACATATTTATTGACTTTCCCTCGTATTATACAGTCTAAGTACTTGAAGCTCTTTAATTGTTTCATGGAGTGTTCTTTTAGATAACTCTTTGTTGGTTAAGTTCCTCTTTGGTTATAGTTATTACCTCAGTTTTACTGGTGGTAATTTTCATGTTATGTTGCTTTCACGCTTATTCTAGACCACTGGTTCTCAACTGGTGGGGAAATTCTCGCTTTCCCCCCCCCCACCCCCCCCCCCCCCACCCCCCCCCCCCCCCCACCCCCCCACCCCCACCCCCACCCCCACCCCCCAGGGAGGAATTTTAGGGATTCCATGGGGGGAGTTAAGATTATTTCAAGATCGCGTTAATACACGAACAGATACTTGATATTGTTTTTTCCCTCCATACTTTACAGTTCTGTACGTCTCGCCCTTCTGAAATTCGTTTTATAAGGTAAGTAGACCAGCATATCACGTTTTATGCAGACATCTAGACTTGTTCTTGTATGAGTTATTAAATTTAGCTTCCAGTTTTTATATATACTACTTCTTCTTTCCTTCGCCTGAAATATGTTTATAACTACAATGTTGTCTCTTGTATGAATCTAACAGTCTTTTTTAGTTCACTCAGCGGTCAATAGAGTTTATCTTCCCCTGTTGTCTCTCTAGGCCAGAAGGTTCGCCTGGATATGTTGTAGTTTGGGCAGTCCTGGAGTATGTGCTCTGCTGTCTGCGACGCCAAACCACATGTGCACATGGCTGAGTATACTGTGTAGGGGTGAAATATAGGGAGGAAATATTTTTTTTTTAAAGAGGGGTTAGGGTGACATTCTGAACATATGGTGAAGGGGTGCATAGGCCAAAAAAGGTTGAGAACCACAGCTCTAGACTATTCGTAGGGTCTTGTAATTCTGCTTCAGATTTTGCTATTTGTGCTTGATCGTCCGCAATAGAAGTTCTTTAATGGTGTAATTTGCCATTGGTCCTTCTTCTGTGTTGTATTCGTCCATGCGGTGTTCTTGCGGTCTCTGTTTGGCTGGTTTCTTAACCTATGTTGTCTGTATAGGTTATGAACAAGAGGGGGGTGAGGGGTGGGGGAGAACAGGGCACAGACAACCTTGTCGTACTCCGGATCTTATGGTGAAGGGTTCTGAGCGTCCTCCGTTAGATTTCACTAATGCATTCACTGTTGTTGCATAAGCTTCTACATAAGTTTGTTAGATGTGTACTCACTCCATATCGTTTAAGGATTTCCCACAGCTTTGTTCTATCTACTCTATCAAATGCATTTTTTTTTCGAAAAAGGCTAAGTAGAGTGCTTCATTAAATTCGATTGATTTTTCTATACGTTGTCTAAGAGTAAAGATGGTATATGTGTATTTTTTTCCCTAAATCTAAGTTGTGTTTCGCTTTGCTGGTGGTCGTAATCATTTCTCGGGAAATTTGCAAAATATGTTTCCAGTATGACTCAAAATAGAAATCCTTCTGTATTGTGTGCAGTCTCTTTTACTGTCTTGGTTTTTCCAATTTGAAATATGGCGTTTCCCCAGTATCGTGGTGTCTGTTGTTCTACCCAACTATGTTTAAGTGGTCTATGTAGCCATGCTGTTCCTACTTCTCTTGCTTTTCATTCATTTGGTATTTTGTCCCGGTGATTTATTCAACGGGGCTAATCTTACGGCTTCTCCAATTTCTTCTTTCAGCATGTCTGGTTCTAATTCTTCGATGGCATCTGTGTAGGATTCCTGCCTCCATCTTTTTGGGGTTTGTTTTTGTTCACTTATTGGTTCGCCTTTTCGGTGTTAATTATTCCAGTTGGATCAAAGGGTTATCCTCTTATTCTCATTGCACTGATCTTTTTGTTGAAGTTTCTAATTGCCTCCTGATATTTTTTTATTTAGGGTTTCTCCATATTCCTCCCAGTCTTTTTGTTTTTCTCTCTTTACTATTCTGTTTGCATGTCTTCTTGCTATCCTATATTCTATGTAATCATGGCCGTGTTTGCTCTTCACCCACTTTTTATATTTTTCATTTTTGCATTCCCCATTCTTCTTCCACTGATTTTCTTCCTATAGATAGTTTTACAAAGATTTCAGTTAGTCCTGTCTCATAATTGTTCTTCACTGCCGCGTCTTTGTGTTTTTTTTTTTTAAGTTTGCTAATTCGCACGACATGTATTTGACTGGTCTTTGCTTTCTTCTTCTGTTGGCTCTTGTTGTGGTAATAACTGCTTTGTGGTCAGTGTTTATACTTATGTTGGGCACTGCCCTTGCATCTAATATATTTCTCTTTTTGTTTTTTCTTGTTAATATAGAATCAATTTGATTAATGGAGACGATACGTTTCGTGTGCTGTTTATTCCTGGAAATGGCTCGTGCATCCTTGAATAATAAAATACAATTTTTGAAACACACGTAACAAATTTCACATGAGATTCATAAAATCGTTTGAAAATTCAAAGAATGGTTATAAGATTCCCAGAACTGACTGAATATTCTTAAACCGCGCGAAATTTTTGCGTAAGAACGGGGAAAAGAAAAGGTAAATATTCTTTACGAAACGGTCGGACATTTCTCATTTGGCGAGTACAAATAAGCTGTTATAACTCGGCCTGACTAATCAATAATATTCAGTGAGCTTGATGCGAGTGTGTTCGCACTAGAATCGTGGTATAGTTCTCGTATCAGGGTTTCATGTGACTGATCATGTGACTGGGGTAGATATTTACCATTGCTCGAGGAAGCGGTTCAAGACCGGAGTGTGATTTGTGGATAGATGGAAAAGGCGGGAAGATATCGTTGAGATAATTTGTACAACGCAGTGGATCTGTCACATGCATACATATAGAGTAGGAGAATAAGAATACGAGAGAGAGAGAGAGAGAGAGAGAGAGAGAGAGAGAGAGAGAGAGAGAGAGAGAGAGAGAGAGAGAGAGAGAGAGAGAGAGAGAGAGAGAGAGAGAGAATGAACTTTATTTTTCTTTATTTTTAAAGGGTCACAAATTGGGCACGCAGGCCCGACTTACATTCCGCCCTTCCAATCACTCATCTTTCGTACATCAGTTATGTGTTGTGTATGTTATATTCACATAGAAGAAAATACATTGTCAAATGAAAGTTGTGAACATAAACGGTGTATATTACCATGTTATGAGACAGGCAGGCAGCCAGTCACACATACACACGCACATACATAATCACATACATACATACATCATTTACACAAACTCTTACACTTATGTACCCACTTAATAACACACAAATACACACTCCCTTGCGCACACATATACTCACTCACAATCACAAACTCACTAACACAAGTTAAATCTTCTTCTGCGTTCATCCGGGGTGTTTTTTGTTTTTTTTTCAGACGTAATTGCAGTGTGTCTGTTAGGCTCCTTGGGCCGAAACCCTGAGGCCAACACATCCGACTTAAGCGTGCATTTTTGACAGGTTAGCAATCCTGGGGGACTCTCACTTTTGTGGTGCCGTCCACATCCCAGCTGGTCACGTTAGAACGGTCAGAGACATCACGATCAGCCCTCAGGGGAAGGCAAGGACAGTCCACGTATTAGCTCTAGAATTGCCACAGTTTTCCAAGTAGTATCGTGTCATCTAAGGAACCTCGACTGATTTTATGAGCCATTCGCGGTTTCACTGTGAGACAGTGTGAATTTAGACATGCATGGCTTAATCTTTGAGACAAACATATGACTACTGGCAGGATAAACCAGATATCTATCCCACAGACGGACTATTCACGCACACGCAGGCCTAGAGTAACATCGCTAAAGCGAGCCCTCCCGGTACCCGGTGACACATGCAAAATTACTGGACGCCTACCGACGAGCTTCTAAGCTACACCGGCAAGACTGACCGAAAAGCTATACCAGCTTACTGACTGCAGGCCCACTACTCATCGAGAGAGAGTGGGCGCTTATCGAGACTTTGTCGAATGGTCGTACAAATTTTGCTCTTTCGCTCAGACCACGACTCTGGCTACACGATGCAGTTACATTCTCGAAACGCCTGCCTTGGTAACTTGCGTTGGCTGAGAAGATTCCAATTTGGTGCACCTCATACAGCCATCCGAGACAATGAACGCTAGACGCGGGACTGATCTTGCGAACCAGACCAGTCCTCACTACAAGTTCACTTATACACACATATACTCTCTCTCACTCTCTCTCTCTCTCTCTTTCATTCTCTCTCTCTCTCTCTCTCTCTCTCTCTCTCTCTCTCTCTCTCTCTCCGATGCCCATGTATCCTCATTCAAACATACAGCAAGGCTGAGAGAGAGAGAGAGAGAGAGAGAGAGAGAGAGAGAGAGAGAGAGAGAGAGAGAGAGAGAGAGAGAGAGAGAGGAGAGAAAAAGAGGATATACAGGGATACAAGAGGGCAGGTGGCCAGATAGTCAGACAAACACAAAGATTTTTAAGCACAGAATTCACAAACAGTATGTTGCAAGATTTGTTGCCTGACATGTTTAACTGCATCTGGTCATGTGCATACTGCAGAGTTATTTATTATCCATCCATCATGTGCCATGCCGGAAAGCGTGTTCGGTCATTTCAATCGATAACCAGAGTCGTGGATCAGTTCAGTGTTCCTGTCTCTACCATGCCATGTGGCCAAGCCATCCAGGTATTTACTTCTCGGTCTTCCCCTTGGTCTGTTCCCTTCGATCTTGCCAGTTGTCATCAAGTTCTCCAATTCATATCTTCTCATAACATGTCCAAAAAATGTTGGCTGTCTACGTCTAATTTCTCTAATCAATTTACGATTTTCATTTGTTTCCTGTAGTATTTGGTCATTTGTTTTTCTATCTGTCCATGGGATTCTTTGCATTCTCCTCAGAAACCACATTTCTACAGCCATCAGATTTTTTTTTCAGCTTGACTGCTCATTGTCCAAGTTTCACTTTATGTAGCAACTCAACACTCTTTTTCTCGTTTCAGTTGGCATCATTTTATTGGTCAGTATGTTTTTCATCTTGCTAAAGGCTACTTTCACCATGACGATTCTTGTTCTAATCTCTTCAAGGCATCTCCCATCAGATGTTATGACTGCTTCCGAGATAATTGTATCGATTCACTTGTTGAAGAATATTCCCATTTACTTGTTATATATTATATGAAGTGAATAAATGAATTAATACTTAAGCTTCAATTATTCACTTCATGTTGTGGGTTTCAAACAAAGGACCTTTACTTACACTATTCTCATAGTTGTTCTCAGTGTTTATAATATCCGCCGCCAGCAGTCTTTTACTGACAAGCATCCTGGTGTGTTTACACCATGAACCATACACATTGCAGATATTATTTTGTGGATCAATGGTTCCAGTTCTGAACTGCTGTCAGGACATAGCGACCACCAATACAACGTTCAGCCGTCAAGGGACTCCCTCATGTATCGTTCGGTTTGGCAGACAACCCAGCGGAAAGAGACCGAGCAAAATGGGATAAAACCAGGTGAAATGATCCGTCCATCATGCATTTTCAACCTTTTTTTTTTTTAGATCTTTTTGTTAAGAGTTAATAACCTTTCCGTCTCCGCGCCATTCTTATAACTTTAATTGCCGCAGTTATCTGCCTTGCTTCGTGTAATTTATGTTCCACGTCGGGCGATTCCTCCGTCCCACTGCTTATTTGAATCGATTTTCCCTTCATTGACCGTCTTTAAAACAAAATGTCAGAACGCCTTTGTTATCATTGAGCATACAAAGACAGATATATAACCACACGGCAAGGTGCGCAAGAGCGAAGCACACAATATTTGCACTAGACACTTTTCATCAAAGGAATGGCAGAATGTCAATGTAAACTGCGAGGATAAAGTGCATGTAGAAACAGAATTAAAGTGCGGGGAAGGGTGGGAATAGAACTGTAGAGTAAGAGAAAATGGGTCGTGGTGAGAGGGCAATGAAAGCATTTGCCGTTGTTATCAGAAACAACAGTAATCAGTAACAACAATGATCAGTGATAACAACAAGTGTCTTTAAGCTTCAGGCTCAAGGTGATGTAGACGAAGACATACCTCAGAGTGGCTGCAGACACAGATCACCCTTTGCATGAGGCGCTGGAAGCATTTAAGGGTCAGCGACTGATAAGAGGGAAATCATGGATGGCTCAGGCGGAGGATGCGATCAGACACGTGTGCATCTTGGAGAACATTAGGCGAGGAGAGGAGTGGGTCAGAGTGCCTGCGGAGCAGTCACACTTGTGCAGAGTCATAATCACATTGATCCGGGAGTCAAGGGAGTGGCCAGCAGGGGCCACGGAAGTGGAAATTCAGCAACTAATTCGGGATAATGCTCGCTCGGGTGATGTGATCATCTACACAGATGGTTCAGGTGTCAAGAGGTAGGAGAAGTGCCTGGGGATTCGTAGCAAAAGCTAATGGCCGACGGTTGTGCAGGAGAGCCTGACATATGATACCACAACATCTAGCTTAAGAATGGAGGTGGAGGCGGTCACTGCAGCTCTCCGCTGGATGGAGAATACGGTACACACACACACACACATCGTGATTGCAACCGACTCAGAAAGCATGCTGGGGAAGGTGAGGACAGGCATGCTTCGTGCGGAGTGGCTTGCTTCGCTTCGGAGGTCACGGGTGACAAGCATCGCCTGGATCTTTTCTCCGGGGCATGCCGGTGTGCTGGGAAATGAACAGGCGGACAGATTGGCTGGCTCTGCAAAACTTGATGGAATATTGATGCATGACAAGGCAGACGTGGTTGCGGCCTTGTGGGAGCACGTGCACATCTCGGAGGAGCAAATGGATCACCATGGTCTGGCAAGAATGAGGCAGCGAGGAGTGACGAGGGGTTCTGGCCGACGCCCGACGCTTAGAGGAAAGGCGAGACGGACATATAATCAGACTGCTACTGACACTATTGGTGTTGGAACTCTTCGCTGGCTGCTGAGGATGGGAACGGAGCGCCTATGGGAATGCCCCGAATGCTGTGATGTCGGTTCTTAAATCAGTCAATCAATCAGAATAATACTAATACAGATCAAAGAAGGCAATACAACAACAACTTTTATACAAACATACGCCCCATGTAACGACACTTACAGCGACGAAGACAAAGACGAATGTTTTGATACACTTGCAGACACGCTAAACAATGTCTGTGAGACAGATGAACTTTTTTGATGGTTGATTTCAACGGACGAATAGGCAAATGAAGAACACCGTGGGATGAATGCATGGGGAAATTCAGCGACACATAGACTGAATATAACAGCAATGGCCACCACCTACTCAACATTTACTCCGAACACGGTCTAATAATAGCAAATATTTTTTTTTTCTCAACATCGTCGTAGCCACACCAAAACTTGACGTAGATCAAGCATCTCAAATTGACTTTATTAAACTTATAAAATTAGACAGAAGACAACTATTGGATTCTAGAGCATTTCCAAATACAGACGTTGAGACTTATCAGAATCCAGTCATAATAAAAAAGATTTCAATATACAGGAAAATAAGAAACAAAAAAGGTAACAACATATGTCATCAATTATAGGAGGCTTCAAGAAAATACGATTAAAGTCGAATTCAAACAAGAAATTTAAAAAAAAAAAACTACACAAGAACATCCCTGATGATTACTCAAGCGTAGATAATGAATGGACGATTTTCAAGGCTGCCATGATCGACACACTGGAAAATGAATGTGGAACAAAGAAAGTAGGACAGGACAACAGTTTGGTAGGACAACGAAATTATAGATAGCGTATTCAGAAAGGAGGCAGCGTTCAATAAATGGATCACAACTAAATCGGAACAAGACTATGTTACTTATAGAATAGCACGACGAAATGCCAAACGAACAATTAGAGCATCGAAAGATAAATCCTGTAGAATATACGGGAACAGATGGCGACCCTTAGCAAAGACTACCCAAGAGAATTGTAAGAATTGTATACACGTGTCAATAATATAAGAAACAGAGATGCATGCTACAACCCAATCACCATCATAAACAGCAAAAGAGGCATTCGATTATTTAATCCACAACAAAGACTAGCAAGGTGGGCAGAATACTTTTAGGAACTACTTAACCTCAAACATAATAACATAGAACACCTCACTTTTGTGCTTAAAAGCTATGGACAACAAGAACCAAACTTCATCCCTGCAGAAGTCAAATCAACTATACAGGAAAGTCCTAAGACCAAATCACAAGGTCCTGATGGAATAACCAGAGAAGCTATTCAGGCCTGTGGGAAAACAGGTGTTAAATGGCTGACAATACTTTTTAACATAGCATGGGGAGAAAGAAAAGTCCCAGACGATTGGCAACAGGTAATAATAGTACCATTATGGAAAAAGAACGGCAATATGAGCGAGTGCGAAACATACAGATGTATATCACTCCTGAGTCATATAGTGAAATTGTACGCAAAACTATTGGAACAAAGAGCTAGATCCAAACTAATCAACGGTTAAGGAAAGTTCTATTCGGTTTCCGGAAAGGTAAAACTTGTACTGATGAACTATTCACAGTTAGACAAATATGTAGACAAAAAAAACAAAAAAAACATCGAATATAGTGACCAGCAGAATATTGTGTTTGCTGAAACTTTTTTAAAAAGAAAAGGGGCTTTCGGGGTAGAT
>JACEFZ010020775.1:0-138440 GCA_014155875.1 Cepaea nemoralis
CTTTTATGTAGAGAGACAAAAAAATCATCCCTTGGGAAAAAATATTATATTGCCGTGATAATCAGCATAGTGACGTTGATATGGTTATGAAGTAGTGGAAACGTATACCGGGGATGGTTATGGGAAAGTTTAGAGTTACACTAAAGTCAGCATAGTCTCCATGGGGTCAGAAGAGCCATGATGTACACAGGATTGCTGGGTTATAGAAGAAGAAGTGGGTAACGGGTTACCCCAGACAAATAGCAAAAACATGAATTGAATCCATGTTTAAATCTGAAGAGTGATTAGACACTGTGGATAGCAGTAAAATAGTAAGAAATGAACATAATGGAGACATAGTGATAGGAGGTTTTGTGGGTCCGTAATATATGGAATGAGATAAAGTTAAAGGCAGGGGTAGTATATTGTTGCTGTTGATAACGGCATGAGTGGAGGTTTTAGTAGATATGGACAGTAAGGGGTCGCTGAAATTTTCGACGAGATTAAGAGAGAATTATGAGTGAGGTATAGGAATATTAGTTATGTGAGGTGATGTGCATAATGTTGGAGGAGGTCTTAAGGGATAATAGACCTTTTTGATTGTGTCCTCGGGATGTGTTTTGTGGTTAACATTACAATGTGAGGTTGAGGTAAGGTAGTGTCTGTAATATATAGACACTTGAAGGTGAAAAATATTTTTTTGATGCTTGGTATTGGATGCTGTAGATAGCAGCGTAAACTGTTACCATAATGAGTGGTACTGTAGGAGATATAATTGTATTAGACTTTATTACATAAAGTCTCAAGTGACATAGGGGGGTAAAGGTGTGTGATTTAGGTGAGTCTGGTTTTTTTTTTTTTTTTTGAAAGAGTTCTACTTCTTCTTTAAATACCGGTGGCCACCGATTCTTTGTCTTCCTATCGTGTGAAAGTGATTTCAGGTTAGTTGAAAGTGGAGAATTAGTGGGGTTGGTGATGATAATAAGGAGTTGGTGTTAGCGTTTGAAATTTTAAGCAGATTGCTTATGAAGAGAAGAAGGAGTATTTAAGAAGACGTGTTATGATGTATTGTATAAAGTTGAAATTTAAATGTTATTAAGGTTATGTAAATATGTTATGTTTGTTTGAAGGGCCAGAAACGAAGAAGAAGTGGGTTGAAATATAGCTGGGGAAAGACTTAAAGAAATATATTATTTACTCAAAATTGAGTTGAAGATTAGAGGAAATGTGAGAGGTAAGGAAAAAGAGGGAATAGAGTAAGAGAGTTGGTAGTAAAGAATTTTTCCTTTACAAGAAAAATTCTTTAGAAAAACATAGGGAGGTGTAACAGAGGTAGGGGTATTAGTAGTATTTAGGTGGGAAACGGATACAGCACGATTGAGCATCGGGCTGGAATGAGAGGGGAGATGCTCAATCGTGACGTATTGGGTAGTCAGGGAAAGTCGAGACCCAAGGGCAGAACTGTGAGGACGCACCATGTTTGGTCCAGCCATCATCAAGACTAATAAACCATTTTTATAAAGAACCCATTTGCGTCTGGTCATCTTGTATTGAGTTTGCACTGTTACATTAACCTTCCCGGTGGTTTCTTAGGACGTTTGATTCTCAGTGTTGTGGTGTTATCCCCCATCCCAGCTGACCCATATAGAACAGCCAAAGAGATCCTGGTCAGCCCTCAAGGGAAGGCAGGGGCAGACCATGGGCATTCCCCACCATCCAAGGAGGCTTCCATACTTGCAGAGCCGACACACAGCGCTCTGGTACTTACCTCACCCAAGGAATTGTCACGTCCTGCAAATGGCTGCTTAGCCTCACTTCCGTATATTGGGCATAGTTTCCATAGGTTCACCATAGGCTGTTCTTCCGGAAACCAGAAGAATGCAGTCGGCAGATGACATCCACACAGTGAGCTTTCGATTCGGACTTTCCACGTAATGGATTTGCTATCCAAGCAATATTCCATTTCGTGCCACTAGGGCACTTTTTCCACCTTTTATGAAGCCCACACAGTGAGCTTTTGATTCGGACTTTCCACGCAATGGATTTGCTATCCAAGAATATTCCGTTTCATGCCTCTGTGACGCTTTTGTAACCGACATACCTGTGGTATGAAGTGTGACAGTATAAATACTTCTTCTTGAACCTTTAAATGTTCCAATTCCAATTTCAAAAACAAAAATTCCAAATTCGGCCTCGTCTAACCTGCTTCGTCAGCGGTGGTTATTGTTGAGAGCCGTGGTTGTGTGGATTGTTGGTCCTAATTTCTACTGGTTACTATTTGTTCCGCTCTGTTCGTCGGATAGATTTGTTTTGTGCTGGTCCTGGTGAAGACAGGTTCTTTGTTGGGCCTACTGGGGCCCTCATTCTCTCGTTTGTTGGCTTCTTTTCTCTGTTAGCACTGCTACGTGCTTGTCGCTTCTTGTGTTATTCTCATCGGGGCTAGTCCCGGTCATATCCAGTCCTCATAAGGACTTGATGTAGGCAAGGGCAGAGCATTCAAGTGCAAGTCTTGTTACCCCGGTTGGCGGCCCGAACTCCTTTACATTCCAGTTCGACAATTACATTCATCGGTATCTCCTATCTTTAGTTTATTCAACAAGTGTTATTTCAGCCTGTTATGTCCTGTGCAGAGTCTGAAGATTGCTACTTGTTCTCTTCGGTCGAGTTTGTAATATGCATCATCCTTCTGGTGGCCAGGATGCTCTGATTCCCATTTGGTTCTATAGGTGCTTTTTATAAACCTCTTTGCCTCATAAGTTATGTCTATGTCAGGCTGTGGTAGTCGTCCACCCTCTTATGCTAGTCTGTCAGCCTCTTCATTTCCAGGTATACTGCAATGTGATGGGATCCACTATATTACAACTTTTTTGGGATTTCTGGCATAGACCATGGAGTGCTGCTCTTAGGTCAGCTAGTTCTGTGCTGATTTTGCTCCTCAGTATTGAGACAGCTGACTTTGCATCTGTGAAGATAGCTATTTGCTTCTCTTTATTTTCCTCCATCAAGAGCATTTCTGCTGCAGTTTTCAAAGCCTCTACCTCCGCTTTGAAGTTACTTGAAAATTTTCCAGTTGCCACTGACTGTGTTTTTTTCACTCCATTTTTTTAAATTTAGGAGAATTCCTCCTCCTTAATTTTTTATTGAATTTTTAGCTGATCCATCTGTATATGCATGGGTCCAATTGCTGCTTGGGTAATGTTCTATTATGTAGTTTAGGGTTATTTTTCTTCTGTCGGTTTCATTCTGAGTGTTCTTTTTCTCAATACCAGGAATGTTTTCTATCATCTCAGGCAGTTGCTGCTGTCTCCAAGCTGGGAACTTGTGTGCATTGTAAATGGGTTTGACTGTTGATATGTTAAGTATGGGATCTGCCCTAATCTTTCGTTTTGCAGTTTCTACAAAGTTGCTACGCTTCAGCCTTCCCTTTCCAAAACCATTAAACCTGTTATACATAGGGTGATCTGTCAATCTTCTAAATTTTTCTACTTGTTGCTGGGCTCTGCTATCTCTTCTATCCTGCATTGGTTGTAAACAAGTGATCTTTTCTAATTCATTAATAGGCGTTGTCTTCAGGCTTCCAGTTATGATTCGCTCTCCTTGATCTTGGACTTTACTTATTTTGTTAAAGTTTGGCTTAGCTGCTGTTGCCCAAGATGCGATGTCATATTCCAGTACTGGCCTCACCCGTTGTAGCATGATGGATCAGAACTCCCCATTTCCAGCCCGACACATTCATAAAAATACTTTCGAATTAAGCGGCGTTTCCAGATAGAAGAACGATTCTTGGAAATAGTATGTTCTAGAACGAGTTGGGGGAGGGCGGCGGTATGCGCTTGCCTTTTCATTGGTTAATAAGTAATGAGCCCACGCTATTCCTGGGCCATATTTTAAAATCTAATTAGTTAAGCGGGGATTTCACCGGGAGCGGTCGCTAGTGTGATGTGATGACCCAACAATGCCCTTAAAGATTCGATAATATATTGTTCTCTGGACAACAGGTACCACTTTAAAACATACTTTAATGTTGTAGTTGTGCCTGGTGAACGAAAGAGAAGAATATAAGAGTATTTTGTGAATAAAATGTGAAAGTGGAAAACCTAACTTCTGTGCGCCAGTATTCTGAACACTGCTTCTGCAAACCTGTCAGGTCTTTCACGCTGTATACTCCAAGTGCATATCAATCCCTTGTTGTGACTGGTTGCGTATGCTTGATGAATGTATAGTACTGTGATAGCGCCAAACCGATGCACCTTGGTGTCTACAATAAACCGATGCACCTTAGTTTGGTCTATCAAAGCCGTTTTTGTCCTGGCCACCACCGGAACTCGGCTTAACAAAGGAATCGGAAGTCAGTTTTGTTTTAGCAGTCCTTTGTGCTGATGAGAGATGCGGGCAGCATGGCCTTCAGTTCAGTGCTGTTCTGGTGTGGGAACAATTTCCTGAGTTGATCTGTGTCAACTAATGTTGTGACAAAACTGTAAGTTTTAACTGATTAAGTTTAAAATGTTTAATTTAATAAATATTTGTTAAATCGCAGCACACGCCATGTTACAGGCTTGAAAAGCGTTTGCGTGGGAAAACCGATGTGTGTGAACAAAGCTGTTAGGCAGAGTGGTAGGAACAAAGAAATATAAATAGATAATATGAATGAATACTATTGAAATGGACTGTTCTATAGAATGATTTAGCGTCCCCAGACCTTTATGAAAACATGATATTAACAGGCTAGTACATAGAGATGTAAGCAATCAGACAATGGTGATGTGAAATATGTAGAATAGGTCATTGATGGTGGTTAAGTATCATAGAGACTGATGTCATGTCATGCCAGCCATGCTGGCACAAGATTATTTTGTTGGGAATTATTTTACATGGTTATCCTATGGCATTAATGTGTTACTGGCTAAATAGATATGTGGGAGATTCACCAAAATATACAATGTGTGGGGTCATAAATTAGTATATAGTAAAGACTGAAATAATGCCACATGGTGCCATGCAGGCCATGTTGGCATGGAAGGGAGTAAGTGCTTGTGAGATTGCTAGAAATGAAGGTTACTTAACAACAGAGTGGTGAGAATCATATGTGTATACAGCAGCAAGATATGTTTACAAGATTATTCTGTGACAATGGTGAGCATCACATTGGATGTTTGGTCAAGTGTTGGGTATGAACACTCCAAAGCAACATGAGTAGGGGAAAATAACCATAATATATGTGTAATATTTATAACATGTGTAAAGCAGGGAAAAGTACATGTTATATGTGGCAATGATGGGTTAATGGTTAAGCTATGTAGTTAGGACATGTAGGTAATAAATAGAAGTGAAGGAAATAATGTGTTGAATTCTAGGGACGCCATGCAGATTGATAGCTACTAGGCATAGGAAATAATGCACCTTTAATACGCGGGGTGCGTATGAGCAATCGTAATGTAATCATGACAACTGCGAATGATGTGTGGCTTTACTGAGGGAGAACAGGCAGGTGCATCTGGAACTGATATTGGTAAAGAGGTTTCTCATTTAGCATTGAAATCTGGTGTCACATCTGTTACCAGAAGGCAGTAGTGTTTGTGCTAGTGTATCAAACTGGGAGTTTTATGTGTTTTAAAACAGGGTGTTTGTTGTACCAGGGGAAGGGTGTGATTTATTGCTACGTACCACCTTTCGCAAAGAGATATGCACTTGCCATGCGACACGAAGCGTAAGAGAAGAAAATTTAAAACCGGTGTATCGTAGGAAGAATGGTGGGAAATAGAGGGCATAACTGCACATTTGCTGTCCACTCAAGATAAAAGTACACTGGTGTAGTTGGCATTAGTGTGTAATAATAATGACATAATATATATAGTACACTGGTTGTTATATTAGTGCTGATATTCTGTTTCTGCCCATGAACATGGTTATGCTTTGATCCTGTCTCATATGGATGATGCACTCTTACTTGATACTATGGTGTATTTATTTTATGAACTGTCTTAAGGGCATCAGAGAGTCCCTAATTGAGTTCCTGTGTAATAAATGTTTATCTTATCTTTAACTTTCTGTGAATGTTGTGATTCTTCTATGTGTAAGGTTACATTGTCACATTATACAAATAAGGTGATTCCACATTGTATGTATGTCTGTTGCTTTTCATAGTTAGACATGTTTTGCTTGCTGGTTGTTAGTTTGTAATGCTAATCAGATGCTGTAACTTGCACAGTATCATATTAGTGCTGGTACTCCATGCAAACTGGGACATTGTTGAGGTAGTTGTCCAGTGAAGTCCCTATGTTGAGGTAACTTAGTGTCCTGATGGTGGCAGAGTTCATAATGTTGTGTATTGTTGCATAGGAGTAAAGTGTACTATCAGATGTGGAGCACAGGAGTTCAACCTGTCAATATATGTTTTTATATTAGGGAAAAAGAGTACGGTGTGTTAGCAAAATAGTTGCCGGTGTGCGTAACAGTGGATAGGGAATTGTTGAGCATTAGGCTGAGAATATAGTAGGTAGTGTTTAGTTGTGACAATATCTTGGGCTGAACATTGATAGTGTTCCATGAACTTGTGGTTTATAGGGAATATTGTGTTGTCTTGTGTTACCGGTGACTTGGTAAAATTAATGTATAAAATATTCTGGAAGGTGTAGACAGGGAACTGATTATGGGTTCCTTGGCAAATGTAGCCACTTTGGTAGGTAGGAATGACAGCCTAATTTACCAGAACAAAGATGTCATTCTTATGCCTGTTAACTGAATCAATGCTGATATGTTGTTTGTGTGCAATGTCTGTTATATGTTAACCAAATGTTGTGATGTTGTGGCAGTTTGCAGTGGGCTGATGTATGTACTCTGTTGTTTGTAGCTATGTGTTTACAGCTGGACAAATGAGATCAATCTTCCACGCTTGTGTATGTAGGAGCTGTGTGGTGTAGTTACATTGAACTGAGAAGGTGGAGCAGATTGACATTGTTGCATTAGGTGGTCCATTCTAGCAATATCAAGTGTAATCTCATGATAGCAGTGGCACAACTGGAGAAAATAATAAAGTGGGTGATCTGATGATGCAACATTGATTGTTGTATTTAACAATTATATATGTAGTCACCTTTAAGAAGAATGAGGCAACACCAAGAATGATCATGCCAGTCACAAAGGGTTACCTCAGAATAGCAGTAGTACAACTAGAGGGGCAAGGTGGATAATTTGATGGAAGACATTTATGACCTATGGGTTAATTCATGTGTTATATTGTATGTGCTCATTGCTTCATGTGTTTAATATGTCTTCTTTATAATGATAATCATAGATTGTGTTTTCCATTGTTACAGGAGCGGCTGACTAGTGTCAGCAAGCCTGGGTTCTTGGTGGGATAGTAAATTGTGTCACGACTCTTGTTTATGTCGCGTCTTGGGGTTTATGTTGTGTAACCTATGTTTTTGTAGTGCCTTATTGTCTGTGCAGTGTTGCTTGTGTCAAAGTTCTTTATAGTGTCAGTCTAACCAGCCATTGTTTGGAACACCTGTGTTGTGGTACTTGGTATACCCTGTTGTCTTAAGTGCTGCTGATTGGTTAGGGGTTACCCACTGTGGTGATTTGATATATACAGTTGTCTATTGTATCTGTTATTGACATGCAATGTGCTGTTAGGAGAAATAAATAAAGAGCTGGTTTATTTGTCCTTGATTTGTTTGTTTAGTCTCTTTTAGTTTTTACTTTTTACAGTCACTATTTCTACCACAATCTAACACCTTAATCCAATGTCTGGGTCTCAAATATGACAGTCAGTCCAGAGTTGAGGCCCCTGCCTGAGATCTCGTATATCTTCTTATCTAATCACTATCATCTTTTTTTGTTGGTTGAGGCGGTGTGAGGTTCTCTCTCTTTTCACTATTTTTCTTCTTTGGCCGTAACGAAGTCAGAACTACTCTTTACCTCTTAGCACCGTAGTGAAGGAAGCGTCAGTCTTTATGATTGTCTCCCTTTGTCTTTTACCATCGACTTCAGTACACTCATGCAAATTCGCAAACCCAAACCCTTTGTGCATTCTTCATGCCTAGGATGACTCATTCTTAAATCAACTGTACCTTTGCTCTCGCGAGTTAACATATGGCAGTCTGAATTAGAATGAGTGATGTAAACATGTACAAGTTCCTTGGTAAAACGCTGAGAATGTAGGAGTGAGTGAGTTGGTGATTTAATAAATAGCCTCTCACATCTAGTGGAAGGAAAGATGCTTCAATATCCATATGTAAACATGTTGTGTGTGTCACGCCAGAATTGCTAAGTTAATGTGATACCTGGTGGCTATAAGCTCAAGAGAATTAATATAATTTCTCTCTGAAGTATTACACTGTTACCTCTACTGTTGGATGGTTCATATAAACTAGTTCCTAAGAGAACCATAGGTGTGTGAACCTGTGTCTCAATTGGCTGAATATAATGTATGGCTCATGCAAACATACAAGGACTAAACATGTTTTCCACATATGTGCTTTGGTGCATATGTGAACCATTGCTATGCAATTGAGCTTCTGTTACCTGCTGTGGACATTACTCAGTGGGGAAAGAGCACATGATGATGTACCTGTGAGACAAGTCTGGTGAAAAGGGGTGAGGTCTGGCATTGCTGTGTAAGTGTATATGGAATAGGACATTCATGCACCAACATGACAACCATTGGAATGGATGTCTGGTCTGCTAATTGGGTAAATGCCATTAGTTAATACATATTGCATATTGCAGTTGTAAATGCATATTTTCCATTTCCCTTCACAATGCCTGTCCCATGTTGCTATGTCACAATGATTGCTGTATTGTGTCTAGTCCTCCTTGTGCCCAGGTCTACTGTGGTTCAAACATGGTGAAACTTAGACCACATGAATGCTTGTAATTGTGTTAAGTTACCCTGTCTCAGCATATAGTCTTGTGATTACCACAGTACATCACAGTGAAATTCACATCATCATCAAACTAGGAGAGGTGTGTTGGGACCACCACACCATCCTTTTCCTCCCCATCCCCAATCTGTGTCTGTTGATGTATAATAACATTATCTTTTAACGTATGTAAAGAGATGTTGTGCCATTTTGTATATCGACAGAGAACAGTATGGTGGAGAGGCCATCCATATATCATCTGGGACAACTAAACAGAAGTCCTAGATCCAGAAGTGACTCCCTATCAAAAGGCAGGAAAATCTAAGAAGAATTTTTCTCTCAGCTCTTTAACAGCTGAATGCACACATGGGAGCAAAACACAATCTGAAGCACTACAAATGTGGTGAACTGGACAGTGATCTTTGAGTCAATCAAATGTCATCTGAGAACTAAACAACAAGTCTATGGTGGTGAACCTCATTCAAGACGTCTGGTGAAATGACTGGGACAGTGGATTGTTTGGCTAGGACTTATCTTAGTTAATCTCCAGCCTGGTGCTCACACAGTGTTTCAGAATGAAGACTTGTAAAGTACGTGAGATAGACTGAGGAGAAGGAAGAAGACTGGGACATATTTGTATCTTAGATCTTCCTCTACAGGAAAAGTAGAACAACACCCTAAGTCTCAACTTCATGAACAGTCAACTCACCAGTGAAAGACAAGGCTGTAGCTTTTCTTCAAACTGTGACAGTAGGGGATAATTAGTCAGACTTGGAAAATCATCATGGGGAGAACTGAGCTGTCCAACACCATCATAGGTGCTAAAAGGATTAAACAGACCAGTGGAGCAGAAGGTCCCTATGCTTGCCCCAGGTTATGGCTTATCTTGGTTTTCCCTCATTAACAGTAGAGGAAAGGATGAAAGTCAATGGTGTAGTGGTGATTAGAGAGGAGAGGAAGAGGAGAGTTTATTATTGGGTGGTGGAGTAATGGGGAGGTGGTGTATCATGTTTATCTTCATGCATGTGGGACATATTTTATGCATTTTCTATGCAATAATTGAAGTGTTGACATGACAGGAGATGAGACAATGGTCATCACTCGACTCACCATCAACTCAATAAATTGTGTAATTAGTGAACCAGTGTTTGAAGTACATGTCCCCAGTGAATTTCTTGTACATTTGCTGTCAAGTGTTGTCTCTGGTGACTGTCCTAAGTGCTGTGGTTTATTATACATATTGTGAAAAGTCTTGTATAGATGTTGTCAAGTATCTCTTATGATGTGTGTCTTGTACAATTGTGGTGTAAACAATTCCTTGTGAATGTATGTCCCACTTTTGTCAAGAAACTGTCATGTAGATGTCTTGTCCAACAGATGTAATGTACAGTTATTGATGAGTTTGCCTACAAATCATTGAATCCTACAATCCCAAAGAAATGGGACAACCTGATATAGGTCATACTGACAAAATAAATAAGAAAAGATCTATGTGACGGACGTACAGCACACTGTCAACAGTATAATGAGTGAGAGGGATCCTCAGTTGTACAGGCGCTAATAGTTCAGATCTTCTCTGGCCTTGGGTGAACTAGTTACTTCTTATATAAATTTCTGTTTAGATACATAGTGGGTCTCACAGTGGGGGTTGAGCCAAAGAAAAAATGGTTCTCCAAAAAGGCTATTGCGGGAATGATTAGCTCATTTGAGTGACCTCTAGACAAAACGTGCTAAATCATATCCTTTATCTTGTTATTTATTATTCAAGATATATCTCCAGAGAACACTACTAACTAGGTCCTCTGGCAACTCAATCAAACATGTCACACCCGTCCAGTATATAACTTCTTGAGAACTTTCTCATCTGATCCTCACGTTGTACCAGCAAGCTTTTTCATGATTGCCATTCTTTGCCTTGCTCGTGTTCAATTTTTCTCAACCTGTGTCTTCCATGTCAGGCGATGATCAAAGGTGACTCCTAGATAGTTTGGATTTTCTTCATGGCGCAATATTTTTCCATTCAATACCATCTTAGGTTGCTGAGTTTTATTGGAGAGGGAGAACACTGTGCATGTTGTTTTCTCCTCACTTATCTTCACTAGCCATGATTTTGACCAGTCCTCTAGCGCTAATAAGGCTT
The DNA here is from genome assembly GCA_014155875.1 of Cepaea nemoralis. NCBI lineage: Eukaryota > Metazoa > Mollusca > Gastropoda > Stylommatophora > Helicidae > Cepaea > Cepaea nemoralis. The sequence goes on from JACEFZ010020775.1 coordinate 10,984, forward strand.
GCTGTATTCTGCTGTTAGCTGTACTAATATATTCATCAGATGTCCACACGGCTAGGTCATCTGCAAAGGAGGATGTGTGTACTCTGGCTGGAAAATTTTCCGTGATGTCATTTATATATGCTAGGAATAATGTTGGTGAAAGAACTCCTCCTTGGGGGACACCTTGCTCCAACAGCATAATTTTGCTTGTTTGTCCTAGTACTTTTGTCCTGGCAGTTCTGTTCTCAAGGTAGTGGCTGATCCATTTATACATTTTCCCACAAACATGCATGTTTTTGCAGTTTTACTTTCAGTCCTTCCTTCATACTTTATCAAATGCTTTTTCTAAATATATCCAGACCGCTAGTGTGCGCTTTTTCTCTTGGAAGGCATCCTCTATTTCCTGAGCTATATAGGTTATTTGATCTTCAGTGGATCTGTAGTTTCTGAATCCTGCTTGGTGTGGTGTTAAAAGTTGGTTTTCTTCTAGATGCCATGTTAGCCTGCCATTGATAATGTGTTCCATTAATTTTCCTACACAGCTAAGTAGACTGATAGGTCGATAGCCATTTGGTTCTTCCAGGTCTTTTCCTTTCTTCGGGGCTGGTATTAGTATAGCTTCCTTCCATGCCTGTGGGACTATTCCTCTCTTCCAGCTGTAATTTAGGACTGCTAGTAGTTTCTTTTTTGCCTTAGTGTCTAGTCCTATTAGCATTTCATTTGTGATTCCATCCTTTCCTGGTGATTTCTTCTTTTTTAGGGTATTCATTGCCTGTTCCATTTCTTCCATTGTTAGATTTTCCATCATATATTCTGGTGCTGTCTCTGTATTACTATGATGTATCTGTTTGTCTTTGATTGCTTTCTACTGTTCTGTACCTAGAAGCACCAGGGGTTGGAAGGATACTAACATTTGCAGATGATATTCTTGTATATAGGCAGGGGAGAGATAGGGAGCAAACAGCCCAGGAGCTACAGGCAACAGTAGACAATGTGATTGACTGGTGCACTGAAATGAGTGCTGTCATCCACCCAGAAAAGGCAGCTGTTTTGTGGTGCTCTCTGGACAACAGGATTGTGAGAGCTGATGTCCCAAGCCTCACGATAGATGGTAGAAGCATCAACAGAGAGAACATACTGAAGTATCTGGGAATCACATTTGACAGGAGTCTGTCCTTCAAGGACCATGTGGAGACGGTTGTGACAAGGTCTCAAAAGGGACTCAATGCACTTAAAACTATGGCTGCAATGGACACAGAGCAGAGTATTCTTTTCACACTATACCAGCACTCGATCCTCTCAGTGATTGATTATGGACTAGGACTGCTCACTGTCTCAGAGAGTCAGCTGGTGAAGTTAGAGCGCACACAGGACGAAGCGATGCGAGTCATTCTGGGATGCACCAGAGACACCTCAGTTGTGTGTATACGTTACATATTGGTTTACCGTCTGTTGCAGGTAGGCTCAAGGTGATGCAGGCGAAGGCATACCTCAGAGTAGCTGCAGACACAGATCACCCATTGCATTGCATGAGGCGCTGGACGCCGTTAAGGGTCAGCGACTGATAAGAGGGAAATCATGGATGGCTCAGGCGGAGGATACGATCAGGCAGGTGTGCCCCTTGGAGAACATTAGGAGAGGAGAAGAGTGGGTCCATATCGTGAGCGAAGCAGTCAGACTTGTGCAGAGTTATAATCACATTGAGCAGGGAGTGGCCAGCAGGGGCCACGGAAGTGGAAATCCAGCATCTAATTCAGGATAATTCTCGCTCAGGTGGTGCGATTATCTACACAGATGGGTCGGTGTTGAGAGGTAGGAGAAGTGCCTGGGGGTTCTTAGCAAAAGCCAATGGTCGACGTTTGGTGCAGGAGAGCCTGGCATATGATACCCCAACATCTAGCTTAAGAATGGAGGTGGAAGCGGTCAGTGCAGCTTTCCGCTGGATGGAGAATACGATACACACACACACACACACACACACACATCGTGATTGTAACTGACTCAGAAAGCATGCTGAGTAGGGTGAATTCAGGCAAGCTTCGTGCAGAGTGGCTTGCTTCGCTTCGGAAGTCATGGGTGACAAGCATCGTTTGGATCTTTTCTCCGGGGCATTCTGGTGTGCTGAGGAATGAACAGACGGACAGATTGGCTGGCTCGGCAAAACTTGGTGGAGTATTGATGCATGACAAAGCAGATGTGGTTGCGACCTTGTGGGAGCATGTGTACACCTCGGAGGAGCAAATGGATCACCATGGTCTGGCAAGAATGCGACAGTGAGGGGTGACGAGGGGATCTGGCCGACGATCAACGCTCATAGGAAAGGCGAGACGGACATATAATCAGATTGCTACTGGTACTATTAGTGTTGGAACTCTTTGCTGGCTGCTGAGGATGGGGACGGAACGCTTATGGGAATGCCCCGAATGCTGTGATGTCGGTTCCTAATTCAATCAATCTATCGTCTGTTCGGTTGTAATATCAATGTGGTTTGCACTGGCATAGTGTTCCATTAGTGCATTTGCAGCCTTTTTTCCTGTAAGCAAGGCATTTCCTTGTTTAATTGTTAATTTTTGTTTCTAGGTCCTTCATTGTTCATGGCTTTCACTAGTTTCCATAGTTTGTTTCCATCCCATATTTTGCTGAGATGGCTTTGAGAGAGATGTTCGCTTCAGTTGTTTGTTCTCTCTCTGCTGTCTTCCTGGCATCTTCAACTTTGTCCTCCAAGATTTGTAGTTCTTCAGTCCAGTATGGTTTGTAATTTTTCCTCGCTACTCTTGGAATAGACTCAGTGGCCGCCTGTATTATTGCTCTGTTTAGACTTTCCACCATTTGCTTCATGTTGCCATATCATGTATTTATGTTTTCACAATATTTGTCTGTTAGTATGGCAAATCTGTCCCAATCTGCTCATTTGTAATTCCAGCGGGGCAAAGGCTTTTGCTCCTGTGGAACATACTCCATATTCAATACAAGCTTGATTGGTCTGTGGTCACTACCTGCTAATTGGTCAAGCACATGGCGATCGATTTTGTGGAGGATGTCTCCTGTGCAGAAAGCTAAGTCTGGAGTAGAAGTGGTAAACCATCTTCTGGAGTAGAAGCTCGGGTGTGTCATCCACTTTGTTGAGTAGATGGAGATTTGAGTCTATTTCCCAGTCCTCCACTTCATCTCCTCTTTTGTCAGTATCTGGGTATCCCCATCTTTCTGAATGGATATTAAAGTCTCCGACAATAATGCAGTTTGTGTCAGTTATTTTCATGTTTGAGAGTGTAAGGTCTTTATCTGCTGGGCTATACAGATTGTAAATTCTTATTTTCACGTCCTTTATCATTATATCAACACCTATAATTTCCGTTTGGTTGTCAGAGATCACAGATACTACGCTGCAAGGTATTGTATTTCGTATAAGTATTAGAACTCCCCCTTTGTGTCCTTGACGGTCGAAACGTGTGGCCTGGTATCCTCTGACTGAGAATTTGCGATCGGCATTGAGGTGTGTCTCTTGAATGCATGCCACATCTATTCTGTCTGTATGAAGACGCTTTGTTAGAGAGACTTTCTTGTTATAAACTCCTTCGGCATTCCACTGTAGTATGTTGAGTGTCCGGGGTGTTTGGTCAATAGCTCTTAACCTACTCCTCTGTGCCTTGACTCCACAGCACAGGGGAAGCGAGGCAGGGGGTCCGACACTATCACCGCCTGATGGGACTTCGCGGGATTAGCACCATAACGATTAATTTTTATCTGTGGCATCATGAAATGATAAAGTTACGTTGTACTGCTTTGTCAAGCCTGTGGCTCAGTACATCCGATTTCGACAAGCATTGTTAGGGATGCTTTCCCTAGCCTTTGACTGTCCCCAGTCTTCCCACAAGGCACCAGGTTTGTGTGTCTCTTCGTCTGGTCCCTCTCCCTTGGCCTGTCCGACATGGGTAACCCTACCAGTAGCTGTGCTACCGTCGGCATAGCTCTTGGGGTCATTGGAACACGCAAGCCCCTCTACCTCGTCAAGGTGGACACACGGCAAAGGGGACTTTAATTCCATGCGGTAGATTAGCAACAAGATCATTGATGAAGATTAGAAAAAGTTGGGGGGGCAAGACTCCGCCCTGGGGAACACCGTGATGCAATAGTAAATTTCTTGCTCTTGCGTCCGTTACTGTACTCAATCTCTTCTGTTGTGCAAGTATGCTTCACTCATTTGTACATTCTTCCATTGACTTTGCAGTTTTTCAGTTTTTTCATCAGACTTCTTTCCAGACCCTTTTTCACTGGCTTACTTCAGATCTATCCATGCCGCAAGCACCAGCTTTTCTCTTGGGAAAGCATCCTCAATTTCTTGAAGAGGTAGGTTTTTCTGATCTTCCGTAGAGTAGCACTGCCTAAAGCCAGCCCGTGTTGCACAAGGAGTTTTTACTTTCAATGTACACTGCAGTCTGTGATTGATGATGCTCTCCAGTGTTTTGCAGAGACAGCTGGGAGGTAATTGGTCGTAGTAGAGGCAATGGAACTATCTTTCCCTGATTTTAGTGGGGTATCATGATTGCTTCTCTCCAGGCTTGTGGAACACTGCCTAAGGTCCAGCTGTTATTGAAGATCTGCAACAGCTTTGCTTTGGCCTCTGTTCCTAGGTTCCTGATCATTTCATTGGAGATAACATCAGCTCTTGGTGACTTTTTCGTTTTCAGTTTTGATATGGCTAGCTCCAGTTCGCTGATTGTGATGGGTGTCTCCAGAACCTCGTGTACTATTTCCTTCTGTCCTGTATGTTGCTGTTTCTCTCGAATCTCTTGTTTCTCTGGACTAATTTTCACATTGTTACCTTCTGCGAATGAGTCCACAAAATGGTCAGCGGCTTGCTTTCTTGATAAGATGTTTCCATCTTTATGTAGTGCAATTTTTGAGTTTCTCCCTGTGCCCTTTTTGTTAAGGTGTTTTATTAGCTTCCACAATTTCCTTGTGTCTCTTTCAAAGTTCAGAGACTCCGTTTTATCCTGCCAGCTTTTCCGTCTAGCCTGCAGCTTGGCCCTTTGAAATGTGGCTTTTGCATGCTGGAATTTATTGTGATGCTCTTGGCTGGGTGTGGCCTCTGCTTGCTTTCTACACACTTCCACATCATTATGCAACTGTTCCAGTTCACTACTCCAATAGGGTTTATATTGTTTACGGGCTCCTCTTGGTACAGTTTCTCGCGCTGCCTGTAGTATGCATTTCCCAAACTCTTCAACTACATTATGTCTTTCACAGTGTTCAGGTTTCTAACCAGTTTGCTGGTGCGATGCTTGTACATTGCCCAGTCTGCTTTCTTGTAGTTCCACCTCGAAAGGGTGCTGCTTTCACTTACAAGCTCATTTTCTACAGTTAGAAAAACTGGGCGATGGTCACTGCCACTAAGTTGTTTCCCAACAATTTGTGTAATGTTCCACTCCAGGTCTGGTGAATGAAACGCCAGGTCAGGTGTAGTTGTAGTGTGCCATGATCTCGAGTAGAAAGTGTGTGGGTCAGACGGCTTGTTAATCAAGATGAACCTTTTCTCATCCTGCCAGTCTTCCAGTCTCTCTCCTCTCTGGTCCATGTGATCATAACCCCAGCTCTGCGAGTGGCTGTTGAAATCACCACACACGATCATTTTTTTTCTTTTAGTGGTAGTGTGTCCAGTGCCTGTGGGTAGTCACTTGGACAGTAGTAATTGATCAGATATAGGTCTGTATTGCCTGTCTTAAGTTTATGTGTCTGATACTCAGCCCCTTCCATGTAGACTTCGATTTGGGAAGCAGTTATGCTATTTTTTTACAAGGATCAGTATCCCACGTTTTCGTCTGTCCTTTCGGTCAGATCGGTAACACTGATAGCCTCTGATTTTGAAGGCTATATTTTCGTTGAGGTGAGTTTCTTGCAAGCAACATAAGCTTGCTTTTTCTTGGTCCAAGATGTTTTCTAATTTTTTTTCTTTTTTTTTGTTTTTTGCTGACTCCCTCCGCATTCCAGAGCATTATTTTAAGTCTTTGTTTAGTATGGCCAGCCGTTCAATTCACAGGTCCTCTGGCTCCACAGGACATCTGAGAAGGACCTCCAGTAGTTGTGGTTGGACCCTTTCGAGACATATGGCCCTGCACTGCACCTGCCTGGGGGTCCAAAGCAGGGCGAGCACCATAAAATTTAGCAGTAGTCGACTTATTCCATTTTGCAGACTGTGGTCTCACTCGAGATTAGATGTGTACGCGCGCGCACACGTGGCTGCGCATGCATGTACATGCATACACATCTAGAGAATACTGGTTATTCTTCGGCGCCAGAAACTCGCCGTCGCCCCTTCTCCTGTTAGTTAAAACAGTTCCGCCACGTGAAGGCCAGGAGTTGGACTTTTGCTGCAGAGGTTATGTATTCACGAGCCATTGGGGTATTTAAGCAAGGTTGGGCGCTCACCCCAACACTGCGCCCCGGCTACATACAGCAACATTTGGAACCTATTGTGTCCTGTTTCAAGACGCAGAATAATGATTTTTTTTCTTTTCTGTCCATAACGTGGTAGTCGTCTGACTGAATTGATCATTCTTTACATTTAATGGTATGTAACGGGCACATCGGGTTATTCTTCTATTGCTTCTTCCTTAGCTAATCAATCAACTCTCTCATTTGCAGATACTCCACAGTGAGATGGTATCCACTGTATGGTGACTTACGCTGGCTGCCAAGTTCAGAAAGTAGTGTCCTTAGTACTGGCAATTTCCCAGGCAGGAACGCCTCAAGTACTATTTTGCATCTGTCAATAGCACTACAGGTTGTGTACCATGGCTGGTATTTAGTAATTTCTCTGTTGCTATCTTGATTGCCTGGATTTCTGCATCATGGTTATGGCAGTACTTTCCTGTTTTTACTCTGGCCGTGTCCCTATTATTATTTGGGTATTCTATGTACACTCCCGCTTCTCAATTTCCAACAGCATTTTATGCTGACCCAGCTGTGTAGACTCGGATCCAGAGGTCCTGTGGGTATTCTTCATCAAGGAAACTGAGAGTGGCTGTTCTGCGTTGTAGAATGTTATGTTCTTCATTGTCAAATATTCCTTTCAATTTTATCTGGATTTTTAATGATAGTCTGTTTTCCTCTTTCCAAGGTGTTTGTTCTGGAATAGTTTTCAGGGGGTACTAACTGTGAGCAGATTGGTAGTTTCTCTGCAGAGTCATTTGGTCTTGTAGATAAAACTGCTTCTTTTCAACCTCCCCAAAGCGAGATTTTCAAATCTGTTCTTGTTAGGGTGGCCTGGCATGCTGAGGAACTGTTCTGCTTGCATTAGCATTTTCTTCTTCTTCCATTCGCTATTAGCATTTTCGTATCTCTGCACTCTCTCAGTGCTTGTGTCCTCCCATCTTCTCAATCTCAACTATTTGGGTTGATCTCATCCCTCCCGGATTTTTCACCCTGTCCAACTCTTGTGTTGTTTTTAATGCTGAACACCAGACAGTGGACCTAATTCCAGGTGTGGTTGTATGCTCTGTTGATAAACTTTGTTAAGTATTTTCCAACTGGATCCCCACGTAGCTCCACTTAGTTTTCTCAGGATGGTTACTTTCCTTCTGGCTTTTTGCCGGCGACTACTACTGCTGCTAGACATAGACAGTCAACATTTCAAGGGCACGTTATGGGAAGAAATAAATTGGAGAACTTGGTGACAACTGGCAAGATCGAGGGGAAAAGAGATAAATACCTGGACAGCTTGGCCACGTGGTATGGTCGAGAGAAGAACATTCAGCTGATCCACGACTCTGATGGTCGATTGAGATGGCGAAATATGACCGCTCACGATTATCAGCATGGTACATGATGATGATGAAGTTGTCCTCATTAACATATATTTCTTTCTCCATATAAGTTTTATCTATATGCATTATCTTTGTTTTTGCCATGTTACATTATAAGATGTGATTTTCACTATTCTTGTGGGTTGAGGTTATTAGTTTTTCTATACTATTCTGTGATGTGAATAGTAATACTGTCGAATCTCTGGTATTTAACCGTATTACATGATCACTGATATTTAGCGCTTTATGTTGCCCTAAGACAACATAATAATTGAAAACTATAATTACCACACCAGGACTCGAACCTGCCACATCCACATGATGACATTACCTGGCTGCTTGTTTACAATATTATATGTTTTTACAAGTCTAAGGTCTTTCCGATCAATTAGTAGTAGGTCTAGGTCTGTGTTAACATGTCAACGTGTCTTATTTTTACCGGGTGTTGAGTAACAAACTGAAAACTGAACTTCCGATTTTATTATTGTGATACGCAGTGGTATCAAGTGGTATTTACACCAATTAATTTGTCCTGACGCAGGAAGCTGCTATGGGTGTGTAATGTGATGGTGCTATCACACTGTGTAGGCCTGAATACATGGAGGAATCGGTGGTTGGTCTTTCCCTCACTTAGTGAGACGACGAACGCAGGCGTCGCACCCCCCGTCCTACCGCGCTCATGACAGTATCAGTGTAGCTCCTTATCAACTATGCAAGGCGCCGGTTAATTTGTGTTAAGTAGACAAGATGAAAAACGTTTAATGATCTAATGGCTGTGGAAATGTGTTTTCTGAGGAAAATGCACAAAATACCTTTATACTGTGACGGGCTGAAAAACCAATGACCATGTCCTACAAGAAACACATGAAAACCGTAAACGGATTAGAGAAATTAGATAATATATCTCACTTTCTCGCAGCAGCCAAACATACCTGACTGTTTGTATTTCAAAACAATGTTTTCCCGTAGTGAATTTGAATAACAAAGACACAAACAATAGATTGCACGATTTTTTGCCTGGCATATTTCGCTGCATCTCGTCAGGTACATACTACAGATATCACACAACATAAAGTAAAATAACTAGATAAATCCTTAAAGCTGAGACATACACAAGTTCGCACAGTAATGTCATTTTGTCTACCACGGTAATTTTAAACTGACTAACATGTCTTTCTGTTCGCACAAATCTGGCTTGCGTTGATTGATCATTATTGCTTCTGCAAACTTTAACAAGCGAGTATTTTGTGTGTTAAACAACACGCGAAAGGCAATGTCTCTGTCAACCACATGGCCGCTTTCGATAATGGGCCTACCAATTGAAGACGCGGGGAGCTTCCAGTGTGTCGGCCCCACTAGGCTCGCATCGCCTGTGTGTCGTATCTTGTCGACCCATTGAGGTATGTGTTCTGACACTCTTTTGTTCAGCTGTCTCTCTGTTCTACCGATGTAGAAGGCCTGGCATCTACATGTGAATTGGTAAATACAATTGTTTTTGGCGTACAGAGGAACGGGCTCTTTTACTGCTGGTGTGGGAATCGGTGTGCTTCTATTACCTAATGACTGGCGTTGCAGCACAGAATGTTCGGCCTACTGCTGTAGTAAGCCGGTCTTGTAGACGTTGCATTACGTACATCATCCTCTCGAAAGGTTAGCTGGATGAATACCTTGAGTTTAGGGACTGTAGTTACGTCTGGTTTTGGTTTTTGCTGTTGGCCTGTTGGCAGTGGCGCTTTTATTGTGCTGTTTTTATTTCCTATTTTTATATTCTTCTGCAGCCGTTACTTTTCTTAGATTTGACAACAGCACAGTCTGTGGCCGTATCATTCTTGGAAAGTCCCAAGCTATTTTTAGTCACAATTTTTATTTTTGCCACGTTATGAGGAGCGGCTGGCCGAGTGGCTAGGATGCCAGATTTATCTATGGGAGACCCAGGTTCGATTCCTCGATAAGGTGTGGAGTTGTTTTTTTTTTTTCTGTCGGGGCAAATAGAAACCTCTAACCTACACAGTTCGCGGCGACTGCACTGGCCAGGTGGCCTTAATTCCTCAAGAGTAGTAGAGGATGTTGCGTACACGATTGTTTTGAAGATTAGCCTGAGGATTTTTCTGCTGATGCAGGAAGATTAGGTGAAAAATCGTGGGAAAAGTTGGTGAAATTCTGGGTCGGTGAAAAAAATATTTGGGTCGTGGCGGGGAAACGAGTGGCTGTGTGAAAAAAAACGTGGCGGGGAAACGTGGGGGTGTTTTTGAAATAAAAACTGTGAGAGTAAAAGAAAAGTAATTAAGGTAGTGATGGTTATGTGGGAATTATGGTCTGTAGAGGCGTATGGAGTCTAGGGTTAAGTTGGTCATGTGTCGACTTGTTCGTGCGGTATATGGAGGATTGAATCCCCGGTCGGTAAAATCTTAAGTGTTATGTTTGTCTCTGTCTGTGAGCGCCATACTACATGTGTTTAATGGCACATAGAATATCTGTTCATAAATAAAAAAGCATAAACGTGGTCGTGTGATGATAAGAGGGTAGTCGCGTTTAGAGAGTCTGGGATTCGAACCGGTGTTAGGAAAACAACTACTGGTGATGATCAAGAGGTGGTCGCGTGTTGTGAGTCTGGGATTCGAACCGTTGTTAGGAAAACTATCGGTGATGATCAAATGGTGGGTGTGTTTTGTGAGTCTGGGATTCGAATCAGTGGTAGAACAAAAACTATTGGTGATGATCAAAGAGTTGACACATACTGGTCAACCGGTGGTCAAGTAAGGAAATTTTAGGGAAAAGTAGTTGTAATGATATGGTGATGATCAAAGGGTGGTAATGCAGTGGTCAAGCTGTGGTCAAGTGGTCAGGTGAGGAAATCTTAGGGAAAAGTAGTTGTAATGATATGGTAATGATCAAAGGGTGGTAATGCAGTGGTCAAGTAGTGGTTAAGTGGGGAAATTTTAGTGAAAAGTAGGATGTATTGACATGGTGATGATCAAGAGATGGTAAAGTAGTGATCAAGCAGTGGTCAAGTGGTCGAGTGACCACTTAAATTGTAGAGGATGATTATGTAAGATTATAGTAGTGGTTAAAGTGATCGATGACGTGGGGCCCCCAGGGGGTCAAGTGGTCGAGTGACCACTTTAAAATTTTAGAGGATGATGTTCTTAAAGACTATAGTAGGGGTGTGGTTGGTTGCTGATGGTCATGAAGCTGTGTCCAGAGAGTGATTGGTCTGAAGAGGGAACCCATTCCAGTACTGTTACCACAAATCCTACCATTACTACTGTCACCACAACAACTACACACAGACACATGAACACAAAGAAGCAAACACGTGATACATACAGACAGTGCAGACACACAAAGGGGCAGACACATAAACACTTGATACACACACAAGTACAGAGTCACTACAACTATACACAAGTACAAACACACACACAAATACAAAGACAACCAAGCACACACAAGTACAGACATACACAAGTACATAGATCACAAAATCAAAGACACACTTATACACACAGACATCGCAAGTACAGACATACAAGTACAGACACAGCGAACACCCAAAAAAACCCCACTTTCAGACAAGTACACATACACTTCTACATACAGACGAGTGCAGACACACAAAGACAGACAAAATACACATTGTACATACAGACATGAACAGTCACACACACACACACATACACCCTTGTATATACAGACATCACGAGTGCAGACACACACACACACACACACAAAGAAGCACACATTTGATACACACAAGTACACACACAAATACAAAGATAACCACACACACCTACAAACAAGAACAAAGACACATACAGACAAGTGCACATACACTTCTACACACAGACAAGTACGCACACATCTACCATAACTACTGTCACCACAGCATCAAAAGTACACACACCCCAAAAACAAAGGAACCACAAAAACACGTACAAACCCAAAAAGAAAACACAAACACCCTTGTACATACAGAAATGAACAGTGACACACACCCCATATCCTCTTCCCTTTCCCACAAGAATATCACAAAAAAAACTACAAAAAGCGCGTAAAACCCTTTTTTTTAACGAACGCCATGTCCGAGAAACCCCTACGTCAAGCGGTGCCATATGCAAAACTCATTAAGTGGGCGGTCGGTAGTATGAGTCATTGTTCACATGAAGGCGGGGGGTTGCGTGAGAAAGCCTGGCATTGTCTACAAAACGCCACGTCAGCTATGTAGTGTCGTGTGCACAACCAGTGATAAAATAGACGGCGTCTCTTGTAAGCTCAGTCGCTCTACACGTTTATTGTTCTCGTGGTGATTGGCTACCTTTGCTAAAAAGAGTTTTTTGGAATCAGTCTGGGTTGAGTAGCTTAGCATTGTTCGGTCGTGGCGACTGATTGTTGATAAAACATGAAACATAATTGTTGGTAAAATCTTCGCCTTTGGGTTTCACCCGAACTTTTTACGATTTTTAAAAAAAACAAGCAAACACGTGACAGTTGTGGAGTTTTTCTATACCAGATGTTATCATATGGCCCCCAAAACTACTTTTTATGTGTTCAGTTGGACAAAGCCTTTTGTTTTTAGTATAACCTTAATCGCCACATTCGGATCTTCACACCCATGAGGGTCAACCCCACTTATGTCATATCTGTGGACAACTTTTCAATAGACAAGGCAATCTACAAAGACACATACAAAACAGCATCAAGCACCTTTGAATACACCAGAAGCAAAATACAAAACCCCTCAACAACATCATCACAACAGAGGACGCATACGTGTATATTAGAACATCCTCGTGGTAACTCAAGTAGCAGACGCCACTGTGCCCCTTGTGACAAAGCCTTCAATTTGATAAGTTTACCCGCCACAGTGGGACCATTCTAATGATGAAATATATCCCTGTCAGTTACTGATAAGTTGTAAATACAAAACCTACAACGGTTATTATGAACACACACCAGACATCACGAGAAAGGATGACACCCTTAGACACCCAATACAAAGACCTGACAACACGTCCACATGCACTCATAGTAGCAGAGGATATCCAAACAAATGATAGGACCACTTGGCAGCCCTTAAGGCGTACTGCAAGGAACTGTCGATCATGCTACCCAATCAAGTGGTAGTATTAGAAAAAAAGTGACAACCACCGCTACCGGGTGGTTTTGGTATGACACCTTAATAAAAAGAAGTATTTGAATATCTTGGTATGATGATTCAACTCCCATGCGTGTCTTCATTCTGGATCCTAAACAAATAAGGTATATGTGATGACCTCGACAACACCAGCGATGTTTGATAGTCATCCAAGCTATAGTCAGATGGATGATCACAGCTCGGAGACAGGTAGGACTACTCAGACAACTGTATACGAATAAGGGACCCAAGAAAGAAGATCACTAAACCAGAATCAAATTGTGTTGAATCAAAAAGTTCACTAACCATGTATGTCACTGATTATGATTTGTCTTATGATAGTGATATCACTAAACTGTTTTATTGAATATGTTGTGAACACATCCCACATATTTTGGTGATAAAATATTGAAACCAAATTTGTTTTTTGTTTGTTGATTTTTTAAAGTGGTTTGTTTTCATGACGTTGTCCTCTTCTTGTCTTTTCTTGTCGGAGAGGGATGAACAGAGACACATACAGATATGTACCGAGGCATTTGATACAGACATGAACAAAGTCGGGCGAAAAGTTGTGCCAAATACAGAAATACCTCAGCCAAATGTATAAAAAGTTGAAAACTTTGTTAGACAAAAAAAAAGTGCACTGTAACAATCAGATATGTTAGCCAAAGGGAAAAAAAAAATTTTGTCAACGAAAGAAATACATCGGTGAAATTTATGAAAAACCGGAAACTGTGGTACCCAAAGGCGAAAATGTAGCCCAAATACAGAAATAGCTCGTCCTAATTTTGCAAAAACTGAAAATTGTTTTAACCAAATGGGGAAAATGTCGACCAAAATAGGAAATGTCTCGTCCATACATATACAAAAGGAGGAAATTTTTTTAGCCGAATGGAAGAAAATATTAATCGAGTAAAGAAATATCGCAGCCAAACTTACAAATATCTAGTCCAAACTTATGAAAAGTAGGAAAATTTGCTAGCCAAACGAGAAAAAGATTGACCAAGTAAAGAAATATATCAAGCAAATATATATATATATGTATATATATACGTATTTTGGCATTAATGCTTGGCATTGAGTTGTTTTGTTTTATAACAAAATAGGTATGAATTGTAGGAATGAATATGTGTTACAGTGATTCATATAGGAGGCCAATGTGGATGGGCCACTGTACGTAGTAATTTGAAGGGAGTTGTATTTTTTTGCTTGATTTGGTCTTGTAAAATGATTGTCATTATGTGATTTTAGAATAGGATCATTGTGTTCGTAGACTTTTGAATACAAACTACTGGTCCGTAAAAGAGACCAGTAGTATTAGGTAACAATAGATTAGGATGTATGTTGGATTATTTTAAATATATGTTTTTCTTTGAATGAGTTCATACATTTAATTGACATGAGGGGAAACATAAATGATGTTATAAAAAATTTGGGGGGGGGGGGGGGGGTAATGATATCCTGTTGTGATTTTATTTCGCTGTTTTGTATGTTAATTAGTACTTAATTAAGTTATGTTTAATTTACAGGGTTTTGTCTAGAATAATTAGTACCCTTCGTTCAGAAAATAGTAATAAACTACTGTGGACTAGTAGAGAGACACATCATCTTTGTGAATAATGTGTATATTATATGGCTGTGATAATCAGCATAATGAGGTTGATATGGTTATGAAGTAGTGGAAACATATACCGGGGATAGTTATGGGAAAGTTTAGAGTTACACTAAAGTCAGCATTGATTGGAAATATATGGATTAGAAGCCATATAGGGGAAGAAAAGATTAATGAATATAGCAGTGGAGTAAATGAGGGGAAAGTTTTGAACATAGTTTCCATGGGGTCAGAAGAGCCATGAGATACACGGGATTGCTGGGTTATAGAAGAAGTGGGTAACGGGTTACCCCAGACAAATAGTAAAAACATGAATTGAACCCAATGTTTAAATCTGAAGAGTGATTAGCCCACTGTGTGGATAGCAGTAAATAGTAGAATGAACATAATGGAGACATGGGAAATAGGGGGTTTTGTGGGTCCGTAAATTTTGGACTGAGATAAAGTTAAGGCAGGGTAGTATATTGTTGCTGTTGATAACGGCTGAGTGGAGTTTTAGTAGATATGGACAGTAAGGGTCGCTAAAATTTTTCGACAGATTAAGATAGAATTATGAGTGAGGTATAGGAAGATTAGTTATGTGAGGTGATGTGTATAATGTTGGAGGAGGTCTTAAGGGATAATAGACCTTTTAATTGTGCCCTCGGAGGTGTTTTGTGGTTAACATTACAATGTGAGGTTGAGGTAAGGTAGTGTCTGTAATATATAGACACTTGAAAGTGAAAAGTATTTTTTTTTGATGCTTGGTATTTGATGCTGTAGATAGCAGCGTAAAATGTTACCATAATAAGTGGTACTGTAGGAGATATAATTGTTTTAGACTTTATTACATAAAGTCTCAAATGACATAGGGGGGTAAAGGTGTGTGATTTAGGTGAGTCTGGTTTTTTTTTTTTTTTTTTTTGAAAGAGTTCTACTTCTTCTTTGAATTTCCGGTGGCCACCGATTCTTTATCTTTCTATCGTGTGAAAGTGATTTCAGGTTAGTTGAAAGTGGGGAATTAGTAGTGTTGGTGATAAAAATAAGGAGTTGGTGTTAGCGTTTGAAATTGTAAGCAGATTGCTTATGAAGTGGAAAAGAAGTATTTAAGAAGATGTGTTATGATGTATTGTATAAAGTTGACATTTAAATGTTATTAATATATGTTGTGTTAAATTTCGAATAGCCAAGGAGTTTATAGTGGTGTTACGAGTTAAGAATAGAATATTTACTTAAAGTTGGAGTTGGTTTGGGGAAAATTAGAGGAACTGTGAGAGGTAAGGAAAAAGAGGGAATAGAGTAAGGGGATTAGGAGTAAAGATTTTTTCCTTTATAGGAAAAAGTCTTTAGAAAACATAGGGAGGTTTAAAAGTAATAGAGTATTTTGTATCTAGTGGAAAGGCTACAGCACGATTGAGCATCGGAGAGAAGCGAGGGGGATTCAAGTCGTGACGTAGTGGGTTGTCAGGGGCAGTTAAACATCCGCCTTAGAACTGGGGGAAAGCCATTTGTCATCGTCAAAAAAATAAACAGTCTTTGTAAAAAACCAAGTCTTCTTAGTCCTTTACCTGGTACATATAGAAACTATCCCAGGTGAACCATGGGAAACTTTACATAAGTTGCCCAACCGCAGGTTTTTCAGGGGAGCATTGTACAACGGGGGTTTTAAAGCTCTTAGTGATGTACAGGGAAAAAGGGTTTAAGACATCTACGAAAGACAGAGATATTTTAATGGTAGAAAGAAAGCAAGTGTGTAGAGAGATGCATGCGTCGTCTGTAGAAGGGCTTGTTTAGCAGGGTACGTTGGAATAGTAAGTTGAATATTTGGGTAGTGTAAAAGAGGAAAAGTGGTGGCGTTCTTAATTATGCACCGTGAATGTCCTTTCAGATACAAGTTCAAGACACTCTTGACATACCTACAGAAGAAACTTAACAGGTCTCTAAGTGATTGGTTTGGGGGTGGTTTAATGCGGGGTTATGTTAAGAAAAAAGATGACCCTTGGAAATAATATCATGTTGATGAAAACCTCTTTAATAGGGATACGTTTACTGTTCGTAGGGAGAACACCTTTGATGAAGATAATGTGATGTGGAGAATTGGAGCTGGTTTTAGTAATGTCTTTATTTGCTTCATTAATAGTGTACTTATTATATCAGTAATAATATGTTATGTGATTTCCTTGTTTCCTTTTTTGTCATAACAATGCCAAACGTAACAGTGTACCTTGTGAATGTAACTATTAATTTATGTTAATATAATGACAAAAAGAAATGTTTATGATGGTGGTTATGTTAAACGTTGGTGGTAAAAATCCGAAGTGTTTTTAAACACATGTGTCATTGATCTATGAGAGACGACGATATGCGCATGACCCATTTGGCTCACAAATTTTCCTACTTTTTTATATGTTAGGACGAATTATTTATAAGGTTGGTTGAAATATTTCTTTACTTGACCAATATTTTTCCCATTTGGCTAACAAATTTTCCTACTTCTTGTCAGTTTGGTTGATATATTTATAAATTTTATCAACATTTTGGTTGATTTGTCTGACGTGTTTTCCTACTTTTTATTAGTTTGACCGAGATATGTATAAGTTTGCTTGATATATTTTTTTACTTGGTCAATCTTTTTTCTCGTTTGGCTAGCAAATTTTCCTACTTTTCATAAGTTTGGACTAGATATTTGTAAGTTTGGCTGCGATATTTCTTTACTTGGCTAATATTTTCTTCCATTCGGCTAACAAATTTCCTCCTTTTGTATATTTTTGACGAGACATTTCCTATTTTGGTCGACATTTTCCCCATTTGGTTAACACAATTTTCTACCTTTCATAAATCTGGACGAGCTATTTCTCTATTTGGGCGACATTTTTCGCCTTTTGGTACCAAAGTTTCCGGTTTTTCATAAATTTGACTGATGTAAGTCTTTCGTTGAAAAACAAAAGTTCCCCTTTGGCTAACATATCTGACTGTTACAGTGCACTTTTTTGTCTAACAAAGTTTCCTACTTTTCATACATTTGGCTGAGGTATGTCTGTATTTGGCATAACTTTTCCCCAGACTTTGTTCATGTCTGTATCAAATGCCTCTGTACATATCTGTATGTGTCTCTGTTCATCCCTCTCCGACAAGAAAAGACAAGAAGAGGACAACGTCATGAAAACAAACCACTTAAACAATCAACAAACAAAAAACAAACTTGGTTTCATTATTTTATCACCAAAATATGTGGGATGTGTTCACAACATATTCAACAAAACAGTTTAGTGATATCACTGTCATAAGACAAATCATAATCAATGACATACATGGTTAGTGAACTTTTTGATTCAACACAATTTGATTCTGGTTTAGTGATCTTCTTTCTTGGGTCCCTTATTCGTATACAGTTGTCTGAGTAGTCCTACCTGTCTCCGGGCTCTGATCATACATCTGACTATAGCTTGTATGACTATCAAACATCGCTGGTGTTGTCGAGGTCATCACATATACCTTATTTGTTTAGGATCCAGAATGAAGACACGCATGGGAGTTGAATTATCATACCAAGATATTCAAATACTTCTTTTTATGAAGGTGTCATACCAAAACCACCCGGTAGCGGTGGTTGTCACTTTTTTTCTAATACTACCACTTGATTGGGTAGCATGATCGACAGTTCCTTGCAGTACGCCTTAAGGGCTGCCAAGCGGTCCTATCATTTGTTTGGATATCCTCTGCTACTATGAGTGCATGTGGACGTGTTGTCAGGTCTTTGTATTTGGGTGTCTAAGGGTGTCATCCTTTCTCGTGATGTCTGGTGATGTGTTCATAAGTAACGTTGTAGGTTCGTATTGTACAACTTATCACGTAACTGACAGGTATATATTTCATCATTATGAATGGTCCCACTGTGGCGGGTAAGCTTATCATTGAAGGCTTTGTCACAAGGGGCACAGTGGTCGTCTGCTACTTGAGTTACACTACGAGGATGTTCTAAATATACACGTAGTGCTGTCCTCTGTTGTGATGATGTTGTTGATGGAGTTGTAGTGTTTGCTTCTGGTGTATTCAAAGGTGCTTGATGCTGTGTTTGTATGTGTCTTTGTAGATTGCCTTGTCTATTGAAAAGTTGTCCACAGATATGGCATAAGTGTGGTTGATCCTCATGGGTCCTCATGGACTTTATACACAACAATATATGTTTCACTGTTTTATCAACAATCAGATGCCGACGACACGAACAATGCTAAGCGACTCACACCGGGCTGATTCACAAATAACTCTATAGCGAAGGCTAACCAAGTCACCACGTGAACAACATCTGCTGTAGAGCGACTGAGCTCACAAGAGACGCCGTCTATTTTATACACTGGTTGTGCACACGACACTACATAGCTAACGTGGCGGTATTGTAGACAACGCCAAGCTTTCTCACGCAACCACCCGCCTTCATGTGAGCGATGACTCATACTACCGACCGCAAACTTAATGAGTTTTGCATATGGAGTAGCTGACGTAGGGTTTTCTCGGACATCCGCGTTCGTTAACAAAAAGATTATGCGCTTTGTGTAGTTTATTTTTGTGATATTCTTGTGGGCAAGGAAGAGGATATGGGTGTGTGTAACTGCTCATGTCTGTATGTACAAGTGTGTATGTGTCTTTGTTCTTGTTTGTACGTGTGTGTGGTTGTATTTGTATTTATGTGTGTACTTGTGTATAGCTGTGGTGACAGTAGTAATGGTAGGAGATGTGTGCGTACTTGTCTGTATGTAGAAGTGTTTGTGTACTTGTCTGTATTTACAAGTGTGTATTGTCTTTGTTCTTGTTTGTAGGTGTGTGTGTGTGTGGTTGTCTTTGTATTTGTGTGTGTACTTGTGTGTATGTGTGTATCAAATGTTTGCTTCATTGTGTGTGTGTCTACACTCGTGATGTCTGTATGTACACGTGTGTATATATGTGTGTGTGTGACTGTTTATGTCTGTATGTACAAGTGTGTATGTGTATGTCTTTGTGTGTCTGCACTCGTCTATATGTAGAAGTGTATGTGTACTTGTCTGTACGTGTGTTTGTGTTCCTGTGTATGTGTCTGTACATGTATGTCTGTACTTGTGATGTCTGTATGTACAAGTGTGTCTGTGATTTTTGTGATGTCTCTGTACTTGTGTATGTCTGTACTTGTGTGTGCTTGGTTGCCTTTGACTTTGTGTGTGTGTACTTTTGTATAGTTGTGATGACTCTGTACTTGTGTGTATCAAGTGTTTATGTGTCTGTCTTTGTGTGTGTGCACTCGTCTGTATATATTACGTGTTTGCTTCTTTGTGTTCATGTGTCTGTGTGTAGTTGTTGTGGGAACAGTAGTAATGGTAGGATTTGTGGTAACAGTAGTGGAATGGATTCCCTCTTCAGACCAATCACTCTCTAGACACAGCTTCATGACCATCAGCAACCACCCACAACTACTATAGTTATAAGCACATCCTCCTCTACAATTTAAGTGGTCATTCGACCACTTGACCACTGTTTTACCATGTCATCGATCACTTTAACCACTACCATAATCTTACGCACATCATCCTCTACAATTTAAGTGGTCACTCGACCACTTGACCACTACTTGACTACTGCTTGACCACTACTTGACCACTACTTTACCATCTCTTGATCATCACCATGTTACTACACCTACGTTTCACAAAAATTTCCTCACTTGACCACTGCCCACTGTATTACCACCCTTTGATCATCACCATATCATTTCAACTACTTTTCTCTAAAATTTCCTCATTTGACCCACTTTACCACTGCTTGATCACTGCATTACCACCCTTTGATCATCACCATATCATTACAACTACTTTTTCCTAAGATTTCCTCACTTGACTGCTTAATCACTGCATTACCACCCTTTGATCATCACCATATAATTACAACGGCTTTTCCCTAAAATTTCCTCACTTGACCACTGGTTGACCAGTGTGTGACCCCCCTTTGATCATCACCAATAGTTGTTGTTCTACCACTGGTTCGAAACCCAGACTCACAAAACGCACCCACACTTTGATCATCACCAATAGTTTTCCTAACAACGGTTCGAATCCCAGACTCACAACACGCGACCACCTCTTGATCATCACAGTAGTTGTTTTCCTAACATCGGTTCGAATCCCAGACTCTCTAAAAGCGACTACCCTCTTATCATCACACGACCACGTTTATGCTTTTTTTTATGAACAACCCATATTCTATTTGCCACTAAACACACGTATTATGGCGCTCACAGTCAGAGACAACATAACACTTAAAAGTTACCGACCGGGGATTCAATCCTCCATATACCGACACGAACAAGTCGACACATGACCAACTATAATCCCCTGGACTCCGTACGCCTCTACAGATCATAATTTCCACATAACCATCACTACCTTAATTACTTTTATATTTTACTCTCACAGATTTTCACTTCAAAAACACCCCCACGTTGTTTTTTCACACAGCCACTCGTTTCCCCGCCACGACCCAAATATTTTTTTCACCGACCCAGAATTTCACCAATTTTTCCCACGATTTCCACCTAATCTTCCTGCATCAGCAGAAAAATCCTCAGGCTAATCTTCAAAACAGTCGTGTACGCAACATCCTCTGCTACTCTCAAGCTCAAATCCCCCTGCCAAACACCACAATGTACTATATTGGCAGTAAATTACAGGTTATGAGAAGAAATAAATTGGAGAACGTGGTGACAATTGGCAAAATTGAGGGGAAAAGAACAAAGGGAATGGGTGAAGTAATTACCGGGATGGCTTGACCGCGTGGTATGGTCGAGACAAGCACAGAGCTAATCCACGACTCTGGTAATCGTGTAAGATCGCGAAACTTGACCGCCCACGCTTATCAGCATGGCACATGATGATGATGAACACGTAATGTACCGTGTGCTGTTGTAAGTCACCTGTCAACACCTAGGGTGTATTAATCTGCTACGAACTAAAGCAGTGCTGGTTTCCAAAAATAACTGAAATAGACTTCAGGCTATTTTGGCCTTTGAGATTACGTTAAGACACATTACACAGTGTGTTGTGCCTTTAAACAGCAAAGAGCACACGGCAGCTTTGACAACAGCATAGAGCTAGCACAACAGCTTTGACAACCAATAGCACAGAGTACACAACAGCTTTAACAACAGCACAGAGCACACAACAGCTTTGACAACCAATAGCATAGAGCACACAGCAGCTTTAACAACCAACAGCATAGAGCACACAACTAAAGACTATAGGAAATAAAAACAGCTATGTATGTGTAGCCGTCTCTCTGGCATAGGCGTTAACGTCTTTCTCCGTAATCCCGTATATCCACGTGAAGAACATGACCTGCGCGTTAATCGATAGCGGTTCTCGCGGCGTTGGTAACTTACGGGGTATGTGACCCGGTCACTCATAAAGCAATGGCAAACTACTAAGCGTAATCTTGCCAAGAAATCAACAATCAGCTGAAAGATGCTGATGTGGACAGCGATGTCCTGTAAAGGATATACGAAAAACAAAAAACGTATGTGTAACTCCTGCGAATAGTGAGATATGCGAAGCTCGGACACATTGTATAATCTATAAAAGGCGATGTATGTATGTGTGTCCGTTCTTTATGCGTTCGCGAACGGTCAATCCGATTGAGATGACATTTTCTACACGTCTTCTTCTCATTCCCGTGCAACCAACTGTCATAGTTTTTTAGTGTACAATCAGCTATTTACTTACTAAAATTTAATATTTAAATTTACATTATCATTGCTAAATATCGAGGGGACTTACCTTAAGAAAAGTTATTTCAAGGGGCATAACTTTTAATAGCTTTGTATATATTTTATATATAGATTCTTGCATTTTTTCAAAGATTTATAAACTCTTTGTCTAAAGTTATTTACAGGCATATGAGTTATAATAAATAATGAAATAATCTTTAAGGCATTTTCAAAGTTTTCATAAAAATAATGCATCTATTTAAATAGTGAAAATTTTCAAACTCATCTTTTTATTTCTCTTCAACAGCACATTTAATTTTTTTTATACATTCTCATATGTATTTCGCGTTAAACCCACGTTGGGTATTTATGATGCCCATTTTAAACATTGCCTCAGCGAGTTACTTTTCATGCGTTTTAATGCTTATTGTTCTTTTGTTGTCAAAGAATTGCTTCATAAGAGATGTTGAATGAAAGAATGTATGAGACAAAATAGAGAAGAAGGGCAGAATGTACGACGGGCGCGTGCCCAATTCTTAACCCTTTAAAAATAAAGATTTTCGTTTGTTACAACAACAACAAAAAGTAAATTTTTGTGAGATAAAGTTAGTTGCATATCCTTTGCAGTATTCTACAGTCAACCCGCCGCCCACCATTTATTGGCTGTTTGTGATATCTTGGTAAGTTTACTTAAGATAGATCTCTTCCAATCATATTTTCTAAGATAGATAGACAGACAGACAGACAGACAGACAGACAGACAGACAGACAGACAGACAGACAGACAGACAGACAGACAGACAGACAGACAGACAGAAGACAGATAGTCGGGAACGGGAACGGGAGCTTATATGACTACTTATATGAATTAAATGAGATGCTCCCCACCAGGATGGGCGAAGCCGGGCCGGGTCAGACATACAGACAGACAAACAGACAGATAGTCGGGAACGGGAACGGGAGCTTATATGACCACTTATATGAATTAAATGAGATGCTTGCCATGACGGCACGGACCACCACTAAAAATATAAAGAGGAAAACTAAATCTTCCCATACGGACACAATAGTGGACGACAACAAAAGAAACCAAGGAGAATGTGGAAAACGTCATAGGACGGCAACGGGAGACGCTGTGATTCAGTGAAAAAAGGACGTGTTTTTCGGAGGATCTGTGTGAAGGTGACATCTGGACGCGATGATCTGGGCGTGAGGCAGCTGGGAGTCCGGAGAGGGATTTGCTGATGACTATCCAACAGTGGTTTAACCGGGGATGAAAACCTAGATTTGATTTTTACAGTCTGAACGGAGGAATCGGTTGATTTGGCTTCAAGGTGAGCGCAGTGGACTGGGAGCTCATCGGGAGATCAATTAAATAGGCGCCGACCCCGTGTATAGGGATCAGCCTATGTATCTGCGAGGGTTTGTCCTTGTGTCTGCGGCAGAATAAAATTCTGAAAGCGTTCTGCGGACTTGAGTTGCCATTATCACGTTCTTGTTCAGGTAAGGACACGGATTTTATTTGTTGTCCTTCGTTGCTGTTGCCTTTATTGACGAGTTGAGGATACCTCGATGTTTGCCGGCCAGGGCAGCTTCGAGGCACGTGGGGGTCGTTAACGGACATTGTTGTCGATTTGTCAACACAAAGTTCCCGCCAGATCTCAGTCAGCTGAGCGTAATAAGAAATTGCACGTCAACATTATGAATTGCACCGTCCTACACAAAAAGAAGAGTCACAAATAAAACTCCACGTCACAGATATGGTGAACATCTGAAATTGTTTGAAACAAATTAAAGATCTCAGACGTTGCGAAATTTACAACAGTAAGTGAAATTACATCTATTATAAGAACAGTAGAATGAGAATTAACATGCCGGAACGTAAGAACAACATTAGGTAGAAGAAATACAATAGCTGTATAATAGTTGCACCATACGCACGAAACTGCGCAATATCAAACAAGCCACAGCGCTATAAGATATTTATAACAACTTATATTGTGAATATTAGAACCTATGTAAGAACAGTGCCTCTAGAAAGAATGTAGGACAGTTACAATTGTAAATTTACGTACAGAAGAAACTACATAGTAGATACAGGCCATACGAAACGTTTCACACCGTGGTCAACAGGGAAGACACGTTTAGCGAGTTGAGTAGGCAGTAAGATCGTTAAGAACACTACGCTGTCAAGATTCTACAGCATATTTGCCTATTGAATAACACACAACGAATAACATTTCACGAATACATGCATTATTTACACGGATCATTTAAAACTGCTCGGAAATTAATAAGTATGTTGAGCAACTGAATCGTTGAGATAGAAATCTGATATTCGTCACGATTTGTGGACAAATCAATACAGACTCCACATTATCGAGGAGTTACTAGTATACTGAACTCCGAAACATTCAAATTGTCCTATCAGATGTTGTAGACAGAGCAGGAGCAGCAAGAGTACTGTATAACGTATTGGACTTATACATGACATTCCGATATGCAGAATTTACACTTGAGCATGACGCCATTGCATTTCATTGCTCATTGCTGAACTTTGGAAATACTTTCTCGTAATTGATGCACGATGCAACACAGAGACTGGAACGCTTGCGACACGCAAAGATGGCTGTAGCCAGAAGATCGTAAGTTACACCAGCGTACTTTTATTCTCGACCAGCTGAAGGTAAAGTGACTTTTAGTATTGCTTATACTAGTCCTTTCATAAGAGCTACAATGTGAGAATTTATCTGAATAAGAAAGAAAGAGAATAACTTGTCATAACTACTACTATAAGACCATTATGAAATACAACATGAATTAAACTGGTGCGCACAGTCAGAAACAGATATTGAACGTAACATGTGTTTAACATCAGGAAATGAGATGTTATTTTCTGGACATTAGTAAATAACTGAATACGATCAGAATATTGTCCAATTTTAAAGAATTGAAACACAATACAGTAATGGAGAAGTAATTACAAGTCCTATATTCTATCTACGGGACATTTGACTCCATAGTCAATATATAACGTGTCGATATCACAGAAGAAGGAGTCGGTGACATCCTACACGACTTCTCCACTCCAACATAGCCAAGTTCAGTGATAGAACGTGTGTCGAATTCATAGTAGTTGAAAGAACATTTACTCCCACACTCTCGACACTGATTTGATTTCACGCATTGATGATATGAAGTCACCAGTACATATTCGTTTTGAATACTAATATTAAGAAGATAGAGACACAGTACACCAAGATTCGAGTATTTGTCAACAGCGATCCTTACTGGAAGACCATTACTATCATATACGAACATTAAACTTGTCACAGTACCACGTCATTGTTTACTCTACGCTACACGTGAAATGTAACAGAGTACCATCTCTGTTTTGTTAAGAATTTAGAATGCACAGAATGCGCAGAATGGGGAAAGATATATTGAATGCGTGAGCACGATTGAGCTTCGGGAACTAAGGGAGCTCACGCGTTCAACGGGGACTTAGAGATGGGTGGTCCATACGGGCAGACATGTTAGTACCATCTCATGTTGACATTGTGTAACTGCAACGAGGATTTCTTAATAAACTAGTTTTCTTCAAGATCGCTGCCTTGAGTGTTTTCTATCGTCACGGCCATCATCCCATCCTGCACTGTTATAGACGACCTTTTTGGTGCCGCCAGACCAGGATACGAGATGGGATGTCCGCGGTAAATAAAGTGGTTTACTTTACAAAATTTGAGAAGTTCCTTGATGATGGAACATAGAATGCAGATGACTATCGTGCCTAGTAATTTTGGGGGACACAGCAACTGAAAGCCCACCCAGGGGTAGTTGTTGTGATTTCTCAGGCAACAATATTATGTGAAGGTCAGGAGGTACTGACTCAACGCCACTATGTATGATCAACGTCACTCTGTGTGACTGTCACACCATTCCTTGGGGTGAGGGGAAACTGGTGTCACACCTTACTAACGGGAAGTGATCTGCCTGGGACTAGGGAACCTCAGTCTACGTTACCCCACCGGTCTCTGAATACCTATCTCACTGCAGTTAACCAAGGGATATTACCCTACCCACACATCGTCCTGACTGCATGACTCAACACTCAACTCTGG
This sequence comes from Cepaea nemoralis, assembly GCA_014155875.1. Taxonomy (NCBI): domain Eukaryota; kingdom Metazoa; phylum Mollusca; class Gastropoda; order Stylommatophora; family Helicidae; genus Cepaea; species Cepaea nemoralis. The sequence goes on from JACEFZ010020775.1 coordinate 37,337, forward strand.
CATCTATATGGAAACAAAAATGTGTATTGTACAAATGAGGGTGATGATGGTGGGGATGGTGATGATGAGATAGACCTATTAACCGATAGAACAGTCCAGACAGCAAGCCTGGGCGTAGCTTAAGGGTGGAGCAGTCATCACTGGAAAGGCTTCGAGTAGACGCCACAGGTCATCCTGTTACTAGATCTCACCAGGGTGGTATAGTCTTCCATCCAGCTCTCGTCTTCGCCCAGATGAAAAGATAATAGTTGGTCGACCTGGAATAGTTCCGGAAAACCTACTCCGTGATGCTCCCAATGAGTGTTCCACACAGATGACAAAATGTTCAAGATCTGGCAGGAGGCCACAATATGAACACGGAGTTGCCCTCTCTGATAAAAATCAAAAGAGTGTCATAAATATGAGAGCAACTTCTCAGATGATGATGGGGAATGTTGGTGCTGGAGATACAGTCTCTAGACTCCAGCGGATTCATAGGCCAAACTGGCCTGGCACTCAAAGTCAATACACTCTGGTTCTAGCTGGTAGTGGATCTGTCGATAGTTCTGATACAAGGCACAATCACTCCATAAAGGTACTTGCCGTGAGTGTAGTCGGTCTGCAGATCTCATAGACATAGTAAACATACTTGGTATTGACGACGGCCAAAGGTTAGTCGGACTCAACCTCCAGTGTAGTAAACTCGGGTGACACATACATGGTAGGATTCATAGTAGGGTTCTTGGTCCGCTAATCACACTTGCCTGGTCTCACTCACTGGATCCGTCACCATCTGATAAGACTTCACTCACGAAGGTAGACCTGCGGAAGACAACACTCAGTGAAAGTATCTAGAACCAAGCTTACCCTGAGCGAGTTCACTCTCACCACCTTCCTCAGCTACATGGACTCTTCACAGGAGAGTCACATTCCCTTCATATGCTGCTCACAGGTGCCAGTGAAGAACGGGGTCCAGGACCTGACAGGCTGCTAAGTCCCGCTTTATCTTCCCCGGACTGGAGTATAGCTTGGGCAAAGGTGGCTGGTCACTCGTCACTGAGGTGTCGGCCTACTCTGCAAAACTTCTACATGACATATAGGGTTAGTGAATCATTAGTAATGGTAGGCAGAATGGCCCTGAAGTAGGGCCGGTGATGAGCATCTGGACCCCTTCCTGGGTCACGCCAATCTCCCTGGTTCATGTCCCTATTACCAGCCAGCGCAGATATAGTACCGTGCCTCAGGTACAAAATCTAAATCCAATAGTATATACATGGTCTTAATAATTCTCCATGTAGCGGAGATCCACACCCCGTTCTCTCCCTCCCTCCTCAAGGGCCGGAGCATTTAGAACGGTGTCACTGCCCTTATAGGACAGCCCTGTCCCGTCGGTCAATTCTACCATATTGTCCCCCTCTCCGGAATCCACTATATATCAAGCTGGCAGTCCATTGAGGGACACTATCTATAAGACAGATGAGAGGAAAGCCAAGAAAAGAAGCCAGTGGTCGCCCACCAAGTGACAAAGACTTTCGACTCAAGTCACGACCTTGAAACGAGCTCCGAGAGTTCTATATATCTTCGCACTACAACCGCCTCGCCGAGCTGCGTCGATTGAGCCCGCACATGACCTAGTATAGGCGACGTCCTACACAACTTCCGCTTTCCTCCTTGTGACGTCATTCCGCATCGACGACGTTCGATTTCAGGAAGCTGGTTCATGTGGGAACTCAAATTAAAGCTCTCGTTGTCCTGAACCAATTTAACCCAACCTACAGTAGCTGTGAATAACCCCAGCGCCGCTAACACAATAAATATTCCTGTATTACACTGCTAGCAAATAAACGCTTCAACAGGTTTTGCCTTCAGGCAACGCCAGTAGTCTGTTCCCACATGCCCCACTTTCCCGCGCCACGGTTAGTACACACCGCCTAGCACAATCGGGTCACTGAGTACCAAAGTTAAATAAACTAAAGGGTACACATACCTTCAGATTGCTGAACACAGTTTCATACTGGAGTAGCTGTAACTCGGCAGGACTAAACGTCGGATTTCTTTAACCATCTTGAGACATCTGTCGCCCCAGCTCTCTCTAATGAAAACACACTGTGCACAAAAGCGTCTGTCCACGCGCCCTGACAGCCAGAAACTGTTCTTTGTCCGCCCGGCCTAATCCTCGGCGCATGCGCTAAAACCATGCGCTGTCAGCCGGTGAATCAAATTCACCTGGTCTGGGTTTTTAGAATCATCTAGAACGCCAGCCAAAGGGCGGTAATTTTCCAGAGAACCGGGTCGGGCAATAGTAGGGTTGTCTGCCTTATACCACAAGGTCGAATCTATGGCTTCTATCTCGTGACAGTGACCAACGCCACTCTATATTATCGGTGTTTCAAGAAAATAGACGTCGGTACTACAACATTCTGCTTGTTGTTTTTTTTTTGAAGGACACGGCAGAAGCAAGCTTGACAACCCCTGGTCTATTGTGGGAAGGTCAGGAGGTCGGGACGTTATTCGACTCTCGTGTTCTGGGTCTGACCAGGAATGATTCTGCAAGTATACCATGATTTAATCCTTGATTGACGCTGTCAATCATCACCCAGTACTTGATTGTTTTCGCCAGTGCTGACCTTGGTCGTCAGTCATCATCCAGTACTGACCTTGGTCGTCATCATCAAGTATTGACATCTGATCGTTATCAAGTTTTGTCGGCTGAGTCATTGTCGTACAGCCTGTTTGTGAACCAGAGGCGCTGATTACTGTCGTTCATTACTCAAGAGGCTTGGTATAGCCGTCACTTTGCATTGTTCACCTCAAGAGGCTTGGTATAGCCGTCGCTTTGCATTGTACAACTCAAGAGGCTTGGTATAGCCGGCGCTTTGCATTGTTCACCTCAAGAAGCTTGTCATAGCCGCCGTTTTGCATTTTTTACCTCAAGAGGCTTACCCAAGCCGTTGCCTGAACTTTATCGTTTTCAAGGGGCTTACCATAGCTGTTGCCTGGAATTATCGCTTCCAAAGCGCTTACCATAGCCTGAATTTTGCCATTTTCAAGAGGGTTACCCAAGCCGCTGACTGCATTGTCATTTGTTTCAACGGGCTACCAAAGCCGCTGCCATACATCGTTGTTTCAGGGAGCTGACCAAGGCTGCTCTCTGATCGCTGTCTGATCGATTTGAAGCCTACTGTCGGGAAGTGCTGCTCTCTGATCGCTGTTTGATCGTTTTGAAACTTGCTGTCGAAAAGTGCTGCTCTTTGATCGTTCAAAAACTGGGACACCCACGCTCTGGACTTCACAAACTGGAACAAATACTTGTAACTGAACGTATAACGCAAAGGAGGCAAAGTATGGAACAATATTGATTTAATTAAGTAAGTAAAATTATAATTTGACATATAAAATTGACATATAAATTTTGTGTTATAATAATTAACTTGGAATTGAATAAGATTAATATTATACTAATATAGTGATATATATTGCAATTTTGTGTTGTACGGGGGTATTTCATATTTCAGATCTACAATATGGAGGCCCTAGATATTTCGTTAGGACAGGTACTTGGTAGTGTAAGTAGCAAAGTTAGACAAAATACTAAAACAGCATCTTGTTTGGTTCATAATAGTGTATAGTGGATTGGATTGCATTGCCGAACATTGTCAACATACAACATACTGGATAAATATGAATAAGGAATTAGGACGCGTGACTGCATGGTTGCAGGAATTGAAAGTAGCGGTCGATGAGGTTAATAATTTTGTAGAAAGGTTAAGAAGAAGAACAAATGGATTAGAGACCTATAGATTTAATGTACAGTGTAACAGAGTAGGAGGGAATAACAGGAGACAGCCAGTACTTAATGAAGACAGAAGACGATATGATTCCATGTATGCGGCTGGTTACGATGAACCAGGACCCAATATCTATAAAGTAGAGGATGGTGAAAGGAGAAGTAATTATGGAATGTCGGACTTGTATAAGTGGCATAGATACAAAAATGGGCGTGAGAGAAACCTTTCAAAGAAATCATGGGGTTGGCCCTCTCACAGTGCAACCGCTAGAAAAAGACGTGACGACTGGTTGGAGCAAAGGCAAAGACAATATCTAAACTCAGGTGTAAGAGACAGAGTTGGACCTGTAAATAAAATACAAATTAATCCTAAAATGGTTGCGAATGTGACTAGTAGACAGGAAAATAAAACAACGGTAGTGATAAAGAAAATAGACCGAGAGACACAGACGCAAACAGATAAAATGATAGATAAGGAGACACAGACTCAGCTAGATAATATAGAGAAGAATGAGCAAGTGCAAACTATTAAAACTCATCAGCTGAAATTAGAAAAGGGAGACACAGTTAAAATTAAGAAGGATAGACAGACGAGAACCAAAGATGAAAAGAGACCAAAAAGGAAAAGTATTGAGGAAAGAAATATTAACAGTCTGTTAGTTAATAAAGGTACAACTGAGATGTCAAGTTCCTCAGGTATAGACATTAACTTAATCCCTAAATGGTGTAGAAATGTTAAGTGTGAGAGTTCAGGTTATGGAGAGAATATTTCAGGTAAAGATATGGGAGTTGTACAGATCTGGAGCATGAGGAATAGAAGTAAGAAGAAAGTCAGACGTTCTAAAGCCGACTATGGGAATAGGATCGACGTGTCTGCAGTAAACTACTATGAGTCTGATGAGGGAACTATTATTAGTGTGTCATCTGAAGACGAGATGGGGAAATATAAACGTTATGTAAGGTATACAGGAAACAGTGAGCAGACCGACGCAAATAAAGGAAATAGAAAGAAAGCATTTAAGAAGAAGAATAGTAATAAACAGATAGCGGAAATTTACTCGACGACAGAAAGTGACTTAAGAAAATTAGAAGAATATATGACCTTAAGACCTGAGTACTTTAACAACAGATTAACAACAGATAGTGAAGATGACATAATGGAAGAGAAACACACGCCAGTAATAGGAGACAATGAACTGTTTGACTTAGACACATTATATGGATAGTAGAGTTAAGTTTGAGGATAGTGAAGAAGAGAATTAGTTTAACTTGAGAGATGAGTGTTTTCCATGTTGATGGTGTTGCAGTAGGTAATATATGAACTTAGATGGTACGGTAGAAGGTGGAGGAAAATCACAATAGGTGATATATAACCGGCAGGTAGTTGGTAGTTGAGTATTAGAAGAACGAGAGTAGAGTCATGTAAACATCTCATTGGCACCTTGCCGTCTTGACAGACGATAGTTTGTGCTTTAAAAAGGCATAATAACTTTTAACTATGGCGGTAGCGAGTGTGACTGATAAGGCCAATTTGCGCTGTAAATGTCCGTTCACAGTGGGTGCATTTGAACACGTGGTCATTTCCACCATCATGCACCATCTTACGTCTCAAACGCTTGGTGTGTGACTTTTCTGCAATAAATTTATCCTTTGACTTTATTCCATTTCTGATGTTTGCCCTCCATGCAACACGTTCAGCGGCGACTTGCTCCCAATGTGCATTATCAATGCCTGTATCAATCATGTCCCGCTTACACACGTCTTTGTATCGTAGTAGAGGCCGACCCTGAGATCTCTTACCCATCTGTAGTTCACCAAAAAAGATATCCTTTGGTATTCTACCATCATCCATCCTCCTAAGATGTCCTATCCATCTAAGTCTACGAAGACTGAGCATGGAATAAACTGTCACACAACCTGATCTTTCCAATACTTCAGTATTTGTGATTTTGTCTTGCCACTTAATACCAAGAATTCTTCGCAGACACCGCATATGAAAGCTGTTTAAATTGTTCTCTTGGTGTGAGTAAGTTGTCCAGGTTTCACTGCCATAGAGAAGAGTACTAAGGACACAGGCTTGATAGACAAGGACTTTTGTTTTGGCAGTAAGCTTCCTGTTCTCCCAGGCTCTTTTTCTTAACCTGTTCATTGTTGTTGCTGCCTTACCAATCCGGATGTTGATTTCCTGATCTAGGGATAATTTGCTATTTACCACTGATCCTAGATATGTAAAATGGTCTACTATCTCTAGTTCGGCGTCGTCAATAAAGATTGATGGTACCCCATGTGCACCTTGTGACATAATCTGTGTCTTCTTTTTGCTAATTGTTAATCCAAATTCAGAACAAGCATTGGAGAATGCAGATAGTAGACATTGCAATTCTTCCTCAGAGTGGGTCGTAACTGCAGCATCATCTGCAAAAAGCAACTCTCTGATCAGTACCCTCCTAATTTTGGTCTTAGCCTTCAATCTCTGAGCATTGTAGAGGCCGCCATCTGAGCGTGAGTGAATGTATATACCACCATCCTGATCACGAAATGCATATTTCAGTAGAAGTGAAAAGTATATTCCAAAGAGGGTGGGAGCTAGTACACAACCTTGCTTAACTCCACTCTTGATTTCAAATTCTTCAGAAGTTGCACCATCAAACTTGATTATACCCTTCATGCCTGTGTGGAACGATTCCACAATGGACAGAAGAGTTGGTGGGCAGCCAATCTTCTTTAGTGCCTTGAACAGACCCTCACGACTGACCAAATCAAATGCCTTTGTGAGGTCGATGAAGGCAATAAACAGTGGTTGATTCTGTTCACGGCATTTTTCTTGCATTTGTCGCAATGAGAATATCATATCAGTGGTAGACCGGTTCTGTCGAAAGCCACACTGTGATTCGGGGTAGACTTGATCTCCTAGGACTTGAAGTCTGCGCAGAACAATTCTGGCAAATACTTTTCCAACAATACACAGAAGTGAGATACCCCTATAGTTGTTGCAGTCGCTCCGATCGCCCTTGTTCTTGTACAGTGTTATGATGCTTGAATCTTTGAAATCCTGTGGGACTTGTCCTTCACGCCAGCATAGCTCTATTAGCTGGTGGATCTGTATAGTGAGTGTGTCTTGCCCACTCCTGATAACCTCTATTGGAATCCCATCCTTACCTGGAGCCTTGCCAGATGCAAGTTCATTTATAGCACACTTAACTTCTGTTATGGTGGGAAGTGTGTCCAGGTGGTCAAGAGTTGGTAGAGCCTCTATGGCGTTAAGGGCATCATCCGCTAGTTTGGTCTCACTTGAGTAAAGCTCCAAATAGTGCTCTACCCATCTGTCCATCTGCTGTTTCTTATCAGTGATGACTTCTCCAGTCAAGGTTTTCAATGGTGCACTTCTTTTGATCACTGGACCACAGGCTTTCTTTATTCCTTCATACATGCTTCTTATGTCTCCCTTATCACTTGCGATTTGAACGGACTCACATAACTTGGTCCAATAATCATTTGCACACTGCCTGGCAGCCTTTTGCACATCCTTCCTAGCTTGCCTTAGCTCACTCAGAGTGTTACGCGTTGGTCTTTCCTTGTTTCTTAAGAGAGCTTTCTTCTTCTTATCAATCAAGGGCTGCAGAGTCTCGCTGTTGGCCGCAAACCAGTCCTGCCTCTTATGATCCACAGTGCCGTAAACCCCTACGGCAGTTTTATAAAGAGTTTCCTTAATTTGACCCCACTTTTCATTTACTGTACAATTTTCTGGTGTATCAGTGAAAGCGTCTTCAAGTTGCTGTTGAAACTGAAAGCACTTTTCAGGATCATGAGTGTTAATAATATTAATCCTGGGGCTAGATTTGTGTTTAGCTGTGTAGATTCTCTTTGGTCTCAGTCTAACTCTTGCAACAACCAAAGAATGATCTGTATCACAGTCAGCACTGTGGTAACTACGAGTCAATGATATATGGTTCAGATGTTGTCTCCGTGTGATGATGAAGTCCAGCTGGTGCCAATGGCCGGATCTTGGATGTTTCCATGTGACCTTATGCATCTCTTTTGTTTTAAAAAAAGAGTTTGTAATACATAGGTCATTACTGGTGCAATGCTCCAGCAGCCTTTGCCCATTTTCATTCATGCGACCGATGTTGTATTTTCCAAGGGACACTGGCCATGAACTCGAGTCCTTGCCCACACGAGCATTGAAATCACCGAGCATATAAATGTAGTCAGATTTTGGAACTGCCTTGATCACGGAGTCTAACTCCCCATAGAACAAATCCTTCACATCATCAGAGGAATCGAGTGTCGGTGCATATGCTGTGATAATGGTGGCAAACCCACAAGAGGTTGCCAAGCGCAGGGATAGGCTAATAGTCTTTCATTTCCTCCTGCTGGAATTTCAATCATTCCCAGTAGCGAATTCTTCACTGCAAAGCCCACACCGTGTTGCCTTTTCTCTGCCTGCCCTCTACCCTTCCAGAAAAAGGTGTAGTTGTTTACCCTGAGTGACCCTTCCTCAGCGAGGCGAGTCTCCTGCAGGCCAGCAATATCAATGTTAAGACGATTGAGTTCGGCATCAATCACAGCCGTTTTTCTCACATCGTCAATATTGGTCAAGTCAGTGGAAAATCCTGGACACATGGTTCTCACGTTCCAGGTTGCAAGCCGTAGCTTGAGGTTTCTATTTTTATTTTTGTTTGTACCTGGTGTCAGAAGTCGGGGTGCCCCACCGGCTAGATGAATGTATTCTTCACTGGCGAACAACCCCAGATAGTCAGAAACTGACTAGGGACAAAATCTATATGGCTGAACTACAGATTAAGCCCATGAATATCCAACGTACAGCTCCAAGTGGCTCGTTACAAAATTGAAATGAACTGTGCTGAATATTCGCCAAGGACTAGGAAAGAGAAAGTTAGTTAGGGTAGGTTTTTAAGTCTGAATTAAAGTTTAAAGACAACTATCCTAGTACAGGTTTTTCTCCCTGACTGCTCCTGTCCTTGGTGTGTAAGTGAACCCCCACCAATGTACACACACAACACGTATGCACAATTGGAATTAAAATATAACGACAGAACTATGAGTTACAATACTACAACATTTATTTGCTAATCATAACAATAGACATAGGATGATTGTCAATATGAGGATGATGAAATCATATACATATTGATATTGATGACAAACATTACGTAACTTTACTTGTTACTCCATCTATCTGGATCTGTGGTCCAGATCCCCACTCTCCAGTAGACCCACACAAAAGAAAAACAGCTTGCCGGTATTCTGAGATCCTGTCAGTCCTGACACTCCTAGTCCTAGTCAGTAGTCTCTAGTCTTGAGATCTATAACATAGGGCTCCTTGTGAGAGCTTGAAAGAAAGTCAAGAATGTGTTATATCTAGTTCTACATCAGCGCAATCCTAATTAAAACATATCATAACACAAACATATACAATGACCAGTCTGGCCAAGTTTATCTTCCAGCTCTACTGTGTTCACCATCCTCCTTCTCCCTACTGTCTTTAGTCTGGGACGGGCTTTTCAATTGTCTCACACGTCAGTAATGATTACATTTCTGCCGCCCCATGTCCATGTCGCTAACACAGAAATTATGTGTCGTACGGCCGCTCCGTCCAATGTTAGTTTAGCAGCTCACAGGGTCGGTAATGGTATTATAACAATGCCTGATCATCCGGGCTTGCAAGCCGTGACAAGTAGCTGTGCCAGGTTTCCATGCATTACCGTGGACGCACGCCCACAATACACTGAGAAAGTTTAGCACCATATACCCCATACTACCAATTGTGGGTAATGTCTGTACCATTACACCTCTGCTTCCAACACAATCATTGGCCAATGTGCCAATGCGCAGACAATAGCATAACACTTCATATTGGTAAGTTTGCATATGACAAATCAATATATCAAACATCCAATACACATAAACATATTGATTAAACTAGACATAGTATGATACTTTAACATCATAGCATAATGCACTAGTTAGTTACTGCTGTTGTAAGAATTAAATAAATAGTCAGTTGACTATATTCTGTACAACAAATGCACTCATCAAAAAGGCAACTAGGATAGTGTACAAAGAAATGACAAGCATCTACCAAGACACCTAAAAGTATACCCAGACAAGATCTGTTTCACATAAGGCTCTATTTCTCAGAAGAATAACTCTTTAAAGCAATATGATATTGAACACAGAACTTAGAACGAACACTCAAGTAACCTACGCCAAAGATAGTTCTTGGAATAACCTAGATCAGATATAGACTGAAAGTTCATATGTCTAAAAGACTGTTGCATAGTTACTAAGAAATCCTTCATATGACTACAAACATTGAGATAGTTCCTACCTGTTCTGAAGTCAGATTTAATCTAAAGAGGAAAAGTCTAGCAGGGGTTTTTATACCTAGCCTAGCAGTAGACACTTATCTCCCATGAATTCCATTCATAAATTCTTCTTATCTCCTCCTGACGTTAATTGCAATTAACTCCAAGTCTGTCCAGTCATAAAATTCTTTCTGCATGCACACTAGCCTTCACACCTGTGGGTCTGACCATTATTAGCCCACTGAGTCTTATCAGTGATTTCACACCTTGCGCCTCTAGTCTCTACCAGATGGGGTCAGCCATCACGGTTGGGTGATTTCCTAGCTATTCTTATCAGGTGTCATGTCAAGGGAACAATTAGGTTCTCATGGTCAACAGCCAGTTTACAACTCAGTGGGTAAACCAGGTTTTAATTACACAGTCCATGGCCCAGTTCATTGTTGATTCAGCATGTCTGGGTCAGCAGTTTCCCAAGGTGTATACTAATTATCTAGTTGCCATTTTACTTGCCATCTGCAAGCTTACGTCATGGCTAGTTGGTTTTAATTACTATTCAGTCCCTTGAGTCTGCCCTCCCGTCTGGCTGGATTGATAACAAATGGGGGTGACTGGTACTGGTGTCAAATTAACTTCCCAAATAGAAAGCCATTCCTGGTGGTTTGTTTACTTGCAGGTTTTGCAAGCTTACGTCAAGACGGTATAGCCTTGAATATAGAGAAAACAGTTTTGTTCGTCTGTTGATTCTCTACATGGCCTATCAAAAGTGAACCGAAAATTGTTCTGGGAAGTAAAGGCTGCCAATTCGTGACAGAGCTTTCCCCTTAAAAAAAAAGTTTCTGCCAGAAATCTTTTGTCAAAGCACGCCGTACATCCCAGAATAATGCCTAAGCACTCTCCGTTCTGTATCTGCCTAAAGGTTTCCAATATTCCTTGTGGCAATGGGTTGTCCTGCATCTGCATAAAGACGTTCCATTTCCATACTCCCATGATACTTTGGATAGGTCCTTGTACCTGGTTTTCGGCCGGGATTCCATGCAATAGCTTGGTAAAATCCGGTAATTGTCAGGAGGTTGTAATTTTACCCCTCTGGGAAAGATCACAATCAACGGGATTCTTCTACGCCTCTGGGCAGCAATTGTTTTACACCATTCACTCACGTGATTTAATCCTTTCAGCCGAGGATGTACCCGTAGTGAAGTCTCGCATAAGCTGGCCACAGCAAAGCTTGTCTCCGTGATATTCCTCCATCCTTTAAAGATCCTTAACAGATCCATCAATAGCTTCCTTTTAAAAGGAATAATGTTACACATCATGGTCCCATGATATACATTCAACTGGCGCTTTCCTCCTTCAAAGTCGGGCGTAACAATCGTCCCTCCTCGGTGTCGCGGTTTCTTCCCCTGATATTCAGTTAATGGGCTGAGTTTCTCTGCATTAGAGTTTCGTGTGAAAACCGTGCTAGAAATTGGAAATTTAGTGAGCCAAGTTGTCCAGCCTTGAGAAATAACATAGTTATTCACAGGCGATAAAGTGGAGTTACTTTTGAATAAAGTATCCACAAATAGCTGATCTACTCCTATCAAATCGACCTGACTGAAGGGTAGATTGAGTCCTACGAATGTTGATTCCAAACCACTCTTGACTTCTGTTACTTCAGGTCCCTGTTTCTGGAATTCCCTGATAACTTCAGCTACTGAGATGATAGGCGTTTCTTCCTCCATCTTGTGCAAAGAATTTTCTTCTTTAGCAACTACAGACAATGTTGTCTGCACAATATCAGAGTCCATATTCTGGCTCCTGACAATTCCCTGTGTTTCCTGAGTCTCCGAACTGGTATACTGTAAGATACCAACTGGAAATGTTTCCTGGTCTGGATTGTTCCTCTCTGGTCGTGCTTTCATGGGCTAAGTCCAGTTGAGGTAAATCCTGTGGTGGGCTGTCTAAGCAATCCATCACACTAGGTAAATGATTTGAACTGATGTCTAGTGTCTTTTCTTGAGCTGCAGCCTCAAAGATCACGAGGGGTTCCGGGTCTTCCTTCATCCCTCTGTCAGTCAAATTTAATCCCACTTCATCCTCTCCTGAGCTGAAGGGAATAATAAAGTCGGTTACCTTTCGATCTCCGACCTCCTTAAAAGATGTCCTCAGGTCATCTTCCTCTTGAGTTTCACCTCTCGTTGAAGTAAAATGAGATTCCTGGGAGTCTTGTACTGGCGGACCAGTTAAATTATCTGAACTGATAATTAGTGATTCTTCCCGCATTGCAGTAATGAAATTCACCTGGGATTCAGTTACTTCCATCCTCCCTATTTCAGTCAGATGTAATTCCACCTCGTGATTCTGTGAACAGAAGGGAATGTGAGAATCGGCTAGGTCTCCGCCTGCGACCTCATTAAAGGTTGTCTTCAGTTCCTCTTTCTCTCGAGATTCATTTCTCATAGAAGTCAAGTGGTTTTCCTGAAGGTCCTGTACTGGTTAACCAGTGAGACCACAATTTCCGTGGTGCAAACAGTTATCATGTTTGTGACTGTTTGAAGTGCCCTTGGCACGTTTTTTCTTCCCTCTTTTCCGTTTAGGACTGGGTCGAATGAGAACCTGTAGTTCCCGGTCCACTACCTCTGATTCTGCGGTGGGTGGCAAAGATGTCCCTTCCTTCCTGGTTGGGTGAGCATCCATATCTCCTACCTTATGTTCCGCTAGAAAGGTTAGCTTCTCCGCATTGACTGTTTCCATATGCGTTTTCTCCATCTTTACTCCTTCAGTTTTGCTACGCTCTTGTGCTTCAAGGAACTCATCATTTTCTTTAAACATAATATCTTCTTCTTGGTCCCACCATTCTAACTCTGCTATGATATATGTTTCTAGTTGCTCTCCCTGTAAGCCTTCTCTTATGCCCCACCCTCTCGCGGTCTCTGAGAAATCTGCGCGCGCCTTCAGATCCTCTTCAAGATTCCGGTACAGCAAGAACATATTTGCTAATGACTATATTAAGGAAAGCCCCTATGTATATATCAAAAATCAGATATAAGCTAGAACAACAAGAGTTAACTACTGACAGTCTACGCTATCCAATGTGTATAGTTTAGCCTCAGCAGTGAAAGACAACTGAAAATAATATTCAAGTAGTACGTGGCGACAGCAGTGAAGTAAGTGTGAGAGATATACTACACAATAATCAACAGTAATATTTACCTAAATAAACATTAAAATGCACTGCATACATGTCAAAATGAACATGGCATATTTAGCTTAAAATTGCAAATCAGTCAAGCAGTTAAATCATCAAACACATCAATGTAAATATGATTAAAGTGTTCACTTATCAATAAATGATTAATGGCAACACTAATTGATAATAGTTAAAAACAGTTATCAATAAATGATAGATGATGGTAGTTTTCTCATAAGTTCTTATCTGTTATACTTTTGAAAAGTTATATATTTACTCTGTAACTTCCTCAACTGAAATTAGCTACATCTGATGATAGTCTATTTTGATGACTGAAGATTACAAGAGTTAACTTTTAAAATCGTATGTCTAGGGTCTAGTACCGGAGTCTATTGAAAGCGAGAAGTCCGAATTCAAATACCGTACGAGAAGCCCATTCTGTCAGAAGACGGGGTGCCCCACCGGCTAGATGAATGTATTCTTCACTGGCGAACAACCCCAGATAGTCAGAAACTGACTAGGGACAAAATCTATATGGCTGAACTACAGATTAAGCCCATGAATATCCAACGTACAGCTCCAAGTGGCTCGTTACAAAATTGAAATGAACTGTGCTGAATATTCGCCAAGGACTAGGAAAGAGAAGGTTAGTTAGGGTAGGTTTTTAAGTCTGAATTAAAGTTTAAAGACAACTATCCTAGTACAGGTTTTTCTCCCTGACTGCTCCTGTCCTTGGTGTGTAAGTGAACCCCCACCAATGTACACACACAACACGTATGCACAATTGGAATTAAAATATAACGACAGAACTATGAGTTACAATACTACAACATTTATTTGCTAATCATAACAATAGACATAGAATGATTGTCAATATGAGGATGATGAAATCATATACATATTGATATTGATGACAAACATTACGTAACTTTACTTGTTACTCCATCTATCTGGATCTGTGGTCCAGATCCCCACTCTCCAGTAGACCCACACAAAAGAAAAACAGCTTGCCGGTATTCTGAGATCCTGTCAGTCCTGACACTCCTAGTCAGTAGTCTCTAGTCTTGAGATCTATAACATAGGGCTCCTTGTGAGAGCTTGAAAGAAAGTCAAGAATGTGTTATATCTAGTTCTACATCAGCGCAATCCTAATTAAAACATATCATAACACAAACATATACAATGCCCAGTCTGGCCAAGTTTATCTTCCAGCTCTACTGTGTTCACCATCCTCCTTCTCCCTACTGTCTTTAGTCTGGGACGGGCTTTTCAATTGTCTCACACGTCAGTAATGATTACATTTCTGCCGCCCCATGTCCATGTCGCTAACACAGAAATTATGTGTCGTACGGCCGCTCCGTCCAATGTTAGTTTAGCAGCTCACAGGGTCGGTAATGGTATTATAACAATGCCTGATCATCCGGGCTTGCAAGCCGTGACAAGTAGCTGTGCCAGGTTTCCATGCATTACCGTGGACGCACGCCCACAATACACTGAGAAAGTTTAGCACCATATACCCCATACTACCAATTGTGGGTAATGTCTGTACCATTACACCTCTGCTTCCAACACAATCATTGGCCAATGTGCCAATGCGCAGACAATAGCATAACACTTCATATTGGTAAGTTTGCATATGACAAATCGATATATCAAACATCCAATACACATAAACATATTGATTAAACTAGACATAGTATGATACTTTAACATCATAGCATAATGCACTAGTTAGTTACTGCTGTTGTAAGAATTAAATAAATAGTCAGTTGACTATATTCTGTACAACAAATGCACTCATCAAAAAGGCAACTAGGATAGTGTACAAAGAAATGACAAGCATCTACCAAGACACCTAAAAGTATACCCAGACAAGATCTGTTTCACATAAGGCTCTATTTCTCAGAAGAATAACTCTTTAAAGCAATATGATATTGAACACAGAACTTAGAACGAACACTCAAGTAACCTACGCCAAAGATAGTTCTTGGAATAACCTAGATCAGATATAGACTGAAAGTTCATATGTCTAAAAGACTGTTGCATAGTTACTAAGAAATCCTTCATATGACTACAAACATTGAGATAGTTCCTACCTGTTCTGAAGTCAGATTTAATCTAAAGAGGAAAAGTCTAGCAGGGGTTTTTATACCTAGCCTAGCAGTAGACACTTATCTCCCATGAATTCCATTCATAAATTCTTCTTATCTCCTCCTGACGTTAATTGCAATTAACTCCAAGTCTGTCCAGTCATAAAATTCTTTCTGCATGCACACTAGCCTTCACACCTGTGGGTCTGACCATTATTAGCCCACTGAGTCTTATCAGTGATTTCACACCTTGCGCCTCTAGTCTCTACCAGATGGGGTCAGCCATCACGGTTGGGTGATTTCCTAGCTATTCTTATCAGGTGTCATGTCAAGGGAACAATTAGGTTCTCATGGTCAACAGCCAGTTTACAACTCAGTGGGTAAACCAGGTTTTAATTACACAGTCCATGGCCCAGTTCATTGTTGATTCAGCATGTCTGGGTCAGCAGTTTCCCAAGGTGTATACTAATTATCTAGTTGCCATTTTACTTGCCATCTGCAAGCTTACGTCATGGCTAGTTGGTTTTAATTACTATTCAGTCCCTTGAGTCTGCCCTCCCGTCTGGCTGATTGATAACAAATGGGGGTGACTGGTACTGGTGTCAAATTAACTTCCCAAATAGAAAGCCATTCCTGGTGGTTTGTTTACTTGCAGGTTTTGCAAGCTTACGTCAAGACGGTATAGCCTTGAATATAGAGAAAACAGTTTTGTTCGTCTGTTGATTCTCTACATGGCCTATCAAAAGTGAACCGAAAATTGTTCTGGGAAGTAAAGGCTGCCAATTCGTGACATCTGGTGCATTGGTTTTACAGCCTGCGATTCAGATTTTGTCCTAGCCCCAAGCACCCATTGAAGCAGGCAGGCTGTGGCGGATCAGTACCCAATTGGCTGGGGGCTGCCCAGCTTGAGGCGGGCGGTAGCTGATCAGTGACACCTATAGGTGTCTCCCACCGTCAGAGGCAACGCGTGGCGCCCATGTCTACGCCAACTGACAAGGACTTATAACCCGTAACAGTTGCCTCTCGCTTTGATTCCGAGACCAGTTAAGACCAGGGATGGAGTTATTGCCTCTCCATAGCACAAAGCCTGGGCTAAAATATAGAGATCATGTGTTGCCCATGCAGCATGATCCCTCTCTCGGCCTGTCTAGTTCACTCCAGACGAAAGGTAACACCCCTACATCTGGAACAAGACAAGCTGCAGAAGCTGCCGGATCAGCAAAGCAATGCTCTAACTGTCCGCCTGTCGGAGCTTCGATTCCTAGACCAGTCGCCAACCAAGGCTTAGGGCCTTGGTCTGCCTGCCATGACAATTTTGTCTTTAGCTTGCATTTCCTCGCACCAGGGTAAGGCTTGTACCCTCCCAATTGCGCTCTTCCGCCCGAAGCCGTTGGCACAATGTGGGGTGTCGGGTTTGGTAAGCGCCGCCCAACGTTCGGCGCTAACAGAAACCAGGTAGTACCGTCTACTGTTATACGGTAGCTCAGTCATATCTGACTAAGACCTGACTTGTTCATGTAAACAAGGCGAGGAGTAATAGATTGGTTGGTGCAGATATATAACTAGAGATTGATCTGAAGAGATGTAGATTCTTGGCCGAGTGGTGAAATATTAAGCGTGGTTACGCGATGCTGAGAGTTACGTGGAGAGAAAAGATGGTGTTCATGAATACATAAGTGTATTGTCTTGCTTGTAGTAAGGAGAGAGTAGGTGATATGTGATGGATCTAGAACAAAATCGGGAAAATTCGTATAGAGAGACGCATTGTCTGAGATAGATGAAGTGACTTAGAGAGTTTGAAAGAATGGTCGTATTGTGTATTAGGTTGAGACGTCTGACATTTGAATTAACGTTTCGATCGTTGTTGTGGGGAAAAAGCAGATATAGTAGTGGGGGGCAGAGGTAAGATGAGACGAGCGTGCCTGATACGGAGGAAGGAAGAATATGAGAGAATACGAGGAAGTATGTAGCATTGCCTCAGTGGACTAAGTGTGTTGATGGTGATGGGTGGTGAGTAAAAGAGATATTTTGCTAGATTGTCTGTTGAAAGGATCCGAGGGATGACATAAATGTGGCTGCCAGAGATATATAGGTGTGGTATTGACTGTTGAGTAAGGTAATGTAAGGTGATGAACATTAGGAGGATGTATGTGTATAAATAGCCAGATAAGGGTGAGATTGTTAAAAGGAGATGGTGAGAATATAGGTAAGTGATTCCAGTTGATGTGTGCAATGAGTAAGGAAACATGTTAGACAGGAATGAATGGTTACTCACGAGATTAGATTGCGTGGCGGTTGTCTGAGAAATTCAGGAAATAGTGATTACGGAGATGGATTTAGAAAAACTAATAGTAAAATACTAGTACGGGAGAATGAGACACGTTAGTTGTGTTAGATGGACGAGATTTAGAAGAAAATATAAATATCGTCATGAGGTGGAAGTGTGATAGTCCAGAGATTATTAAGTGCAAGTGAGAAAATAAGTGGGCGTTTAGAGAAATTGATGAAAGTAGGGATTGTTGGTTAGGAAGTGATATCGGGACTGATAAGAAATTCTAGATGTAAAAATGACAGAAATTGTCGATGTATGTTGATTGTTTCATTTCTTATGGTTAGTGATTGGATTGTGAAGGTCCTGTGGCAGTGATTTGGCGTTTCGTTGGTCGTTGTAGGAGGCAGATCTAGTGTTGTTCGGGGGAATTGTGTTGGAATAGGATTGCATGATGCAGAGAAGTGCGAAGAGGTGATGAGTATGTCTCGTTGGAGTGAGGATAGTTGTGAAGAGCTGTCTGTCTGTAAAGGAGGTAGAGATCATCGTTAGTTATACGCGCGCGCTTGCTGTTTCTGAATGGATAACGATAAGTGTGAGGAAGTTGTTGTGATAAGATGTTGGAAATTGTGATGCGTCGGGTGCACGGGTAACTTAAAAGTATAATTAGTGGTTATTCAAGGGAAATAACTAGTTAGAAAGTGGGGATGCCGGGTTACAATTTCCCTTGGTAATTAGATGGGTTGTGGTGTGCTGAGATAGCCATTAGTATATTGAGCAAGTTGAGCTGTGGTTAACAGTAGTGTTTGATACGTAGTTCGAATACAGTGGTGTTGCTGTGAGGTGGTTTGGTGAGAGATGGAGATTTATGAAGGGAGATGATCGATGGTTTGAGGAGTTGTAAACTTGGAACAGTGCGGAGATATATTCTTTGTGCTGAATAGATATAAGAAAGGAATTGTTGTGGTACCCCTGCGTTTGGCGGGAGAGAAAATTGTTTTTTTGTTTAGTGAGTTTGACATATGCTGAATATGTATTAAGATTTTTAAATATCTGCTAAATACTGATGAATGACTTGTGTTCATTATAGTATATAGATTGTTATATCATTGTTAGTCCATATAAACGACTAATGATGTAGAGCATTTTGAATGTTGTAAAACATGATTATTATTTGCTTATATTGTGTGGGGATATGTGTATACATATTTAAAACTAGGGGGGTGATGTTGTTTTGTTTTGATTGTCTTGACTCCAATTATGAATTGAATTTGCATATTATTTTGTTGGTTTAAGGACTTTTACCGCTTAAGTTACCTTGACCATGTTTAAAATTTGTTTTTGACGTTCAGTTCTGGGGCATTTTAATATAGACTGGTCCATATTAAAAACACTTCCAGGGAAATTCTGGAGTTGATTTACGTTCAGAAAATAAAGAGAAATTAAGTGATGATTTTCACGGGAAAGAGAGAGTCACAGGGAGTAAGTGCCCTGCATGCCCACGTTTGATTAATTCAATGGACAAAGAGACACGGGAAATGGAGTAAGAAACTCAGTGCACAAAAAGGGGAGAAAAAGTGGTTATGTAGATATTATGATTTATTATTATTTTGTTGTTCAATTTTTGGGTTGTTACCAGTTAATCACTATTAAGTTGGTAAGAGGACAGGGGTCAGTTAAGTAGAGCTGCGTTAAGACAGCGTTACATGGAGATGGGAGTTGAAATAAGAGCTGCACAAGTCAGTGTTATAGATTTCACTTTGAAGAGTGATCATACTGCGGATATCAGTACAATGAATTGTAAGGGGAAGTAAATCATGCTAAATACTGGTAGAGAACATGGACTAAATGCCATGAGGGTTGCGGGAGAATAAGGAAGGTCCGTAATATATGGACTAAAGTTGATAATGGGGCTGGACGTTTACAGACATGAGTTCAGTGGTGGTGTTTTTGCTGCTGTGGGTTACGGCATGAATTATGAATTGAGAGGTGGGAGATTTTAGAGAGGCATTGTGTTCCATGGCTTTGGCATGATGTTAATGTTTATCCCTTTGGGTGTCATAGGCTTCAGAGATAGGATGAAGAAGCTGGTAATAAGTGGGTTGCTGGAGTAGTATATACAATGGTCAGATTACGTGAATATTTATGATGTTGTGTTTGATGGTTAACATTGCGAAGTTACTGATGTCTGTAATAAATAGACATTTAAGGGGAGGTTCGGAGTTACTAGATTGCTGTGGGTAACGGCATTAAAGAGAGATAGTTCAGAGCCATGATGAGCTAGATATCGGTGATAGTTTTAGTGAATGTCAGAAAATAAGTTGATAAAAGAATTGCCATAATAAGTAGGTTGCATTTGTTTTAGACTTTACTGCGTAAAGTCTCAGTATAACATAGGGGGGTAGAGGTGAGTATGGTTTTGTGAGAAAGAATTTTGATTTTTTTTGTGAGTAAGATTTCTTGATTCTCCGGTGGCCACCGATCCTTTCTCTTTCTGTCGTGTGGGAGTGACTTTATGATTTGTTGAATTGCAGTTATGGTGTTACTGGGAAAAACAAGAAGAAGAAGAAGTACGATTTCACAATTTCTGTGAAGAAACATAGCAGTTGGCTGTAAGACATAAGATGTAAGACATAAGAGGTAAGGTATAAGATGTAAGATGTAATATGTAGGGTATAAGATGTGATGTAAGGTATGAGGTATATGTAGTCAAGTAGATTTTTGGGAATAGTATTAAAAGGAAATACATTAGAGAGTAGGTTAAAGGTTAAGACTTTTTCTGTAAAGAAAAAGTCTCATTTGGGATATGGAGGAATGTAACAGAGTACCATCTCTGTTATGTTAAGAATTTAGAATGCACAGAATGCGCAGAATGGGGAAAGATATATTGAATGCGTGAGCACGATTGAGCTTCGGAAACTAAGGGAGCTCACGCGTTCAACGGGGACTTAGAGATGGGTGGTCCATACGGGCAGACATGTTAGTACCATCTCATGTTGACATTGTGTAACTGCAACGAGGATTTCTTAATAAACTAGTTTTCTTCAAGATCGCTGCCTTGAGTGTTTTCTATCGTCACGGCCATCATCCCATCCTGCACTGTTATAGAAACTTCAACATACACTTACGAATGATAACAGAATGTCGGACAGAATACAGGGATACACGTCACCACGCAGGAAGCCTAACACGTATACACTCAGTTGACTGGAAACCGGAGCATACAGACAGACATTTATCCACTATTCCAAGGATCGTTCTGACACCTACCATAACCGTCCAGCTATAAAGCTGTAGAATCTCAAGGGTCGTCGTTCACACCTAAACCGATTAAGATTTATACAGAGATCGGTCAGAGACCGCGTTGGTCTTAGGTGAGTGTAAATTTTTTACACTATCATTCAGGATAGAGGATCAACAATCGCTGAACCACTCTTTGGTACTAAGATATCCTTGCTCGAGAAAGACACCATTCAAGTCATTTTCCTATCGAACATGCCGAGTTATGTTTGAATTATACAATGCATCAATTCAAATGACACTCCACGTTCGTGGAATGCACCGTATTTTTTTTAAAAGGCCAGTATCTATTGTGCTGTTGATTGTTATTGTAACATTAATTATATTAATATGGTGCTACTTATCAAAATTCATTATATGATATGTAAGTAGTATGTGATGTTGAATTTAGGTTTTATTTACGTGAAATTTTTACTGTCTTGGGTAAACAGAAATATGTATTCTCGTCACACGGTGATTGTCTACTGTGGTTGTTAATTGTCAAGTGTTATATATTCTTTATATTAAGCACATTTCTCCATATTAATTTCGGTGGTTTACATATATTTCGTTCATTATAAGTATATATTCCAAATTTGTGTATGTCAACGTCCTAGAGACCTAGGGAAATTAAACTCGGGTTCATACAGGCAACAAACTCCGTTCTGATACTATCTGACATAATTTATTTACAGTAAACTGGCGAAGAATGGGTTTCGCAGCCAGTTACACTGGAGTAGCATATCACAGGAGTTCATAACAAAGCAATCATACATAATCATTACAACAAACTCTATCATCTATCTTATGAGTAACACCCCTAAATACACTTGGGTTCAATCTATCAAGTCCCCCTTAAGTTAAGCGCTGTTGCTTCTTCGATGTCCAGTCGGCGTCTGCCCTCTAACGTGTCTCGATCGGACACGGGCTGTAACTCTCCTCGAGCTTCTCGTGGAACAGGTCCTGGCACGCGGTCAGCGGGTTCCACCTGTGTCCACGGAGCTGTAGGCGAAGTGACCTATCCTTCTCGAAGGCTCTAGATTGTTCGAGCATTCGAGTGGGTCTCTTTAGTTCCCTTGTATTGGGGTTATGTCCCTTCTCTAATTCTCTTCTATCTTTATGTTCCTACCGACTCCATGTGAGACTCTGACAGTGTATAGTAATCAACTTTACACTACTGGTTCGAATTAAGTTGATATTTGGTCGACGTTGATTCCACAAGACTTACTATCTAAGTCGATGATTACTCTGTTCTTTGAGGAACATTATTACAATTTTGTCGATATTCTTGTCTTCTTTTGCCTACTTCGCTGATATATTTCAGCTAGATAGATTATCATACAGGTAGGACAACATGTCTACACTTCAAGAGTTCATGGACTTGGGTGAGAAGACGGGTTTAACTGGTGCCGAACTTAGGAGTTGGGCAAAACAAGAGTTCAGCGACTACCAATTACAGCAGAAAGAAGAGAAACGACTTCAAGCTACACGCGAGAAGGAGGAAAGACAGGAACGACTGGAAGCAGAGAAGGAAACTAAACAACTTCAGATGGCTCTTGAGAGAGAACTCAAGGAAAAAGATATGGCTATCAAACACAATGAACTAGCTTTGGAACGTGAAAGAATGGAAGCTAGAGAAAAGGAACTAACTTTAGAACGCGAAAGGATAGCAGCAGAAAAAGAGAAATTAATTATGGAGATGCAATTGAAAGAGAAACAGATAGCCACAGAGACAGAGATGAAGGAGAAACAATTGGCTTTTGATAAAGAGAGGCTTCAAACAGAGACACTTTGGAAGGACAACGAGGTCGAGGGCAACTTAAAAGTCAAGACATTGGAGATGGAATATGAGGCTGAGATTGAACGAGAGAAAACTCTGGCAAAACAGAATGATCCAGTGAAGAAGTTTTTTTTTTTTTTTTTTTAGCATATCCTTTACAGGACTTAGCTGTCAACACCAGCATCTTTCAGCTGTATGTTGATCTCTTGGCAAGATTACGCTCAGTAGTTTGTCATTGCTTTCTGAGCGGCCGGCTCACGTACCCCGTAAGTTACCGATGCGATTCGAACCACTGCTGATTTGAACCGTCATCACGTTACCTGACGAGAGTATACGAGATTACGGAGAAAAGTCATAACCTCTAAGCCACGAAGCCGGCTAGAAGAAGTACCAAGGTTTATTTCGGAATTTCCAACAGGGCGATTCTGTGAGTTCTTGGATAACTAATTTCGAAGTGCTCGTAAAGTTCTATAAGGTACCGGAGAAGGACGTACCGATCCTATTTCATTGTCACCTCGCTCTGGAGCCGATAAAGGTGATCGAATTAATTCCTGAGGACTTGCGTACAAACTACAAATATATGCGCGATCGTGTGCTTTCACGTTTTTCTTTGGACGAATCGGGATTACGTACTAAATTTAAAACACTTACTCTGAAATCGAACCAAACGTTTGTTGATTTCGCTTCTGAAACTTCTTCAAGCTTCGATAAATGGTGTAAAACCGCTGATATTGGTTCTGATTATGAAAAAGTCAGAGATTTAATAATCAGAGATAGACTTCTATCTGCTATACCAGAACCTATGGCTGTATTCTTAATTGAGAATAAATGTAAGAATTTTGCTGAGATGGAAGCTAAAGGTGAGTCTTATTTTAATGCACATAGAGACGTATTTGTCAACTGTGCTCAACCTGAACTGGTGATAGGGGCAAGTGCCAAATTTCAGAGAAGCAATGGTAAGTTTAACAAGTTTAGTAGCAATAAAAATAGAAAGTCCTTACCAGTATACCAATAGAGAGGGAGACAAACCAGGGAAGGGACACCTATCCTGATGTCAATATTGCAAATTGTCACACGGACATTTGGAAATGTGTGATCGACACCCTGGGTATACAGATTATCTTCGTGCCATCACAGCGAAGAAAAGAAGTAAGTATGATTCCTACAAGAGCATCAAATGTTTCTCGTGTCGGGCGTATGGGCATACTAGCAGGTCATGTCCCATGAAGAATACGTGGAAAGAGGCAAGTAATGCATATGTGTTGTCTAGTAGTAGTAGTGATTCAGATGATCTAGAGGAGACACACGCAGCCATTATAGAATCATACAATAACAGAACAAGTAAGGAAGGTCATAATAATGATGATGACCTCACATCAGCCCACAAGAGGCATATACATGAAGCGAATGCAGCATGCACTCGTCAAGGGTACTCTGATGATACACAAAGCAGTGGGTTAATGGTTTACCAACAACCTGTTTTAGAGACACAGGGTCTGATATTACAGGTGTCAGTCACAAACTGATAAAAGAAAGTGATTACACAGGTAAGAGTATTGAGTGCAGAACATTTGGAGGTACTATAGAAACGTACAAGACTGCATGGGTTGAGATAAAATGCCCTTACTATAAAGGTATAATTTGTGCTGCAGTATTGCCAAACCCATGTACCGGGTTAATAATAGGTAATATTCCGAATGTAAAAGAGTACAGTCTAGAAGAGACCAGTGAACACGAACCTATCAAAGCACTCACGAGAACACAAGTCCACGTGTCACAAGAAGAAGTTAATACATTACGGGTTCCGCTAAATGTTAACAGGAGAACAAAGGTTAAACACAATGGTTACAAACAACAGATACGGAAATCAGATATTGTAACCATATTTATTACAAATATTTTGATTTGGATGAAATTAACCTTATCTCAGATTACATCCACAGTCACGAACACATTCTCACAAACAAAGGTATATATTGATGACATTACGAATAAAAATACAGTCATTCAATCACTCAAGAAAAGTTACACACAAGCCAATAATAACAAACAAAATTACAATAAACAAAATGCATTGACTAATGCATACTTTATTTACTGGGCTTATTTCTGCTACAAATTAATCAAATATACTTTATTGTCATTATATATACGAGTGAAAATTATGACAGTGTTCAATTCAACAAAGTTGAAAAGTACAAATATTAGCATGCATACAGTACAGAAACACCATAAGTATGAAAGAAAGAAGGAGAGAAAGAAAGGGAATAAAACGAAGACTGAAAGAAATAAATAAAGAAAAATAAAATGGGATGAAAGTGTTAGGTTCATATCAACACATAATACACTACAGACACATTAGGGTCTTAAGTCTTATTACTTAGTTATGCCAGGTGTCACTGATATAAATATTATATACTTTTCAGAGATGTTCATACTATCTAATATCTCTACACTCAGTTGTGTAATATTTCGGTTCTCTATTCGTCGGATAATGGTTCTTAACTATATCTTATTAGAGAACTTAATAAATTATTTGGTTTATTTATTCTTGTTGAATCAGAATATTATATTATATTGCTGATTTATATATATATATATATATATATATATATATATATATATATATATATATATATATATATATATATATATATATATATATATATATATATATATATATATATACTTTGTCTGCGCTGCTTTCCTAACAACGAAACATTTGTTGCTTAATATTATTAAATTATAGCAATTTAATGTTATTCTTTAGATCTGTTTGTGTTGTTCCGTTCCCTGTGAAGATTAATATAATCGAAACGTCGTTCGTTTTGTTGTAGTATACTTATTATATTTTTTAAAATCCACACCCCCTCCCCCCACCCGGGTATTTATGTTCACCATTGTGGAGTTCGTTGCGTCCGTGTTTATTATCTTTCACTTTGTCGTAGGAGTTACACATACCTCACTGTTTGTATTTTCTGTTGTTATATTATGCTGAGAATAAGAATAAATACAGGGTGTTTGAAATCAAAAACAGGAAATATATTATTGGAGGAAGGTGCTATAATGAAGAGGTGGAATGAGTATAAAAGATAATTATATAATGGGAAACGGGAAGAATTAACGGAAGAAAGTAACTTAGAAGTTCCACCTATTCTAAAAGAAGAAGTCGCTGACGCTATAAAATATATGAAGAAATTAAAACCAGATGAAATCACAATAGAAGAATTGGAATTATTGGGAGAATATGGAGTAGATATATTAACTAAAATGTTAAATGATATTTACGGCAGTGGATATTTACCCAGCGATATGCTGAAATCTGTATTTATAGCTATACCAAAAAGACCAGGAGCAATTGAATGTGGAGATTTTCGTACAATTAAAACTATAAAAAGCGATGTATGTATGTGTGTCCGATCTTTATGCTTTCGCGAACGGTCCATTCGATTGAGATGAAATTTTCTACACGTCTTCTTCTCATTCCCGTGCAACCAACTGTCATAGTTTTTTAGTGTATAATCAGCTATTTACTTACTAAAATTTAATATTTAAATTTACATTATCATTTCTAAATAGCGAGGGGACTTAA
The DNA here is from genome assembly GCA_014155875.1 of Cepaea nemoralis. Taxonomy (NCBI): domain Eukaryota; kingdom Metazoa; phylum Mollusca; class Gastropoda; order Stylommatophora; family Helicidae; genus Cepaea; species Cepaea nemoralis. The sequence goes on from JACEFZ010020775.1 coordinate 63,611, forward strand.
CTTAAGAACAGTTATTTCAAGGGGCATAACTTTTAATAGCTTTGTTTATATTTTATATATAGATTCTTGCATTGTTTTCAAAGATTTATAAACTCTTTGTCTACAGTTATTTACAGGCATATGAGTTATAATAAATAATGATATAATCTTTAAGGCATTTTCAAAGTTTTCATAAAAATAATGCATCTATTTAAATAGTGAAAATTTCCAAACTCATCTTTTTATTTCTCTTCAACAGCACATTTTATTTTTTTTTTAAACATTCTCATATGTTATCAGTTATCAGTTATCAGTTGGGGTATCTTCATTGCACTCCGGACATTTCCATAGGTGCCCAGATCCTCCCCCCCCCCCAGCATATGCATCAGCGTCCGGTGGCTAATAGTGCCAGCTCTGTGTTGGTTGACGAGGCTCTTTGTTTTCCCGATGTACCTCTCGCGTCTGGCTGTGCCGATTCTTAAATATTCTCATATGTATTTCGCGTGAAACCCACGTTGGGTATTTAACGATGCCCATTTTAAACATTGTCTCAGCGAGTTACTTCTCATGCGTTTTAATGCTTATTGTTCTTTTGTTGTCAAAGAATTGCTTCATAAGAGATGTTGAAAGAAATAATGCATGAGACAAAATAGAGAAGAAGTGCAGAATGTAGGACGGGCCTGCGTGCCCAATTCTTAACCCTTTAAAAATAAAGATTTTCGTTTGTTACAAAACAAAAAAAGAAGTAAATTTTTGTGAGAGAAAGTTAGTTGCATATCCTTTGCAGTACTCTGCAGTCAACCCACCGCCCACCATTTATTAGCTGTTTGTGATATCTTGGTAAGTTTACTTAAGATAGATCACTTCCAATCATATTTTCTAAGATAGATAGATAGATAGATAGATAGATAGATAGATAGATAGATAGATAGATAGATAGGTAGGTAGGTAGGTAGGTAGGTAGGTAGGCAGGCAGGCAGGCAGGCAGGCAGGCAGATAGATAGATAGATAGATAGACAGACAGACAGACAGACAGACAGACAGACAGACAGACAGACAGACAGACAGACAGACAGACAGACAGACAGATAGATAGATAGATAGATAGATAGATAGATAGATAGATAGATAGATAGATAGATAGATATGTGATAGCGCCAAACCGATGCACCTTGGTGTCTACAACATTCTGATGCACCTTAGTTTGGTCTATCAAGCCGTATTTGTCCTGGCCACCACCGGAACTCGGCTTAACAAAGGAATCGGAAGTCAGTTTTGTTTTAGCAGTCCTTTGTGCTGATGAGAGATGCGGGCAGCATGGCCTTCAGTTCAGTGCTGTTCTGGTGTGGGAACAATTCCCTGAGTTGATCTGTGTCAACTAATGTTGTGACAAAACTGTAAGTTTTAACTGATTAAGTTTAAAATGTTTAATTTAATAAATATTTGTTAAATCGCAGCACACGCCATGTTACAGGCTTGAAAAGCGTTTGCGTGGGAAAACCGATGTGTGTGAACAAAGCTGTTAGGCAGAGTGGTAGGAACAAAGAAATATAAATAGATAATGTAGATGAGTATTACTAAAGTGAGCTGTTCTACAGATCAATGTAACGTCCCTGAGGTTTTAGGAATATAACATTTAATTCATAGAGATGTCAGCAATCAGACAATGGTGATGTGAAATATGTAGAATAGGTCATTGATGGTGGTGAAGTACCATAGAGACTGATGTCATGTCATGCCAGCCATGCTGGCACAAGATTATTTTGTTGGGAATTATTTTACATGGTTATCCTATGGCATTAATGTGTTACTGTCTAAATAGATATGTGGGAGATTCACCAAAATATACAATGTGTGGGGTCATAAATTAGTTTATGGTAAAGACTGAAATAATGCCACATGGTGCCATGCAGGCCATGTTGGCATGGAAGGGAGTAAGTGCTTGTGAGGTTGCTAGAAATGAAGGTTACTTAACAACAGAGTGGTGAGAATCATATGTGTATGTGTATACAGCAGCAATATATGTTTACAGGATTATTCTGTGACAATGGTGAGCATCACATTGGATGTTTGGTCAAGTGTTGGGTATGAACACTCCAAAGCAACATGAGTAGGGGAAAATAACCATAATATATGTGTAATATTTATAACATGTGTAAAGCAGGGAAGGGTACTTACATGTTATATGTGGCAATGATGGGTTAATGGTTAATATATGTAGTTAGGCCACATAAATAGTAATTGGGGAGAAATGAATACATTGATGCTATGTACTTTTAGTAGGTACACAGTTAACTAGAATAGCCTGGAATGAATCACTTCAGTGCCCTTTAATGTTAGAATTATACACAATTTGGCATTTCAACAATATTCAACATAGTACAGGAATTGGATGTTCAGCAGTAAGTGAAGTCTGGCATCACATCTGTTACCAGAATGCAGTAATGTTTGTGTAGGTGTATCAAGTTGTTGATGGAATCAGTGACTGAGATTCTGCCTTAAGTTAAGCATAGCGGTTGTCGCACGGGGGAGAGAATGTGATTTAGTACTGCGTACCACCCTTCGCAGAGATATTAATATGTATTTGTCGTGTGACATGAAGCGTAAGATAGCAAAACTTATAACCGGTGTATCATAGGAAGAATGGTGGGGAACAGAGCGCACAACTGCACATTTGCTGTCCACTCACAGATAATATTACACTGATTGTGTTGGGCCTTGAATAACACTTATTGGTCATTAGTGTGTGGTTATGACATAATATATATAATACACTGGTTGTTATATTAGTGCTGATATTCTGCTTCTGCTCATGAACATGGTTATGCTTTGATCCTGTCTCATATGGATGATGCACTCTTACTTGATACTAATGGTGTGTTTATTTTATGAACTGTCTTAAGGGTATCATAGAGTTCCTAAATGAGTTCCTGTGTAATAAATGTTTATCTTTATCTTTAACTTTCTGTGAATGTTGTGATTCTTCTATGTGTAAGGTTACATTGTCACATTCTACAGATATGGTGGTTCCACATTGTATGTATGTCTGTTGCTTTTCATAGTTAGACATGTTTTGCTTGCTGGTTGTTAGTTTGTAATGCTAATCAGATGCTGTAACTTGCTCAGTATCATATTAGTGCTGGTACTCTTCATGCAAACTGGGACATTGTTGAGGTAGTTGTCCAGTGAAGTCCCTATGTTGAGGTAACTTAGGGTCTGATGGTGGCAGAGTTCATAATGTTGTGTATTGTTGCATAGGAGTAAAGTGTACTATCAGATGTGGAGCACAGGAGTTCAACCTGTCAATATATGTTTTATATTAGGGAAAAGAGTACGGTGTGTTAGCAAAACAGTTGCCGGTGTGCGTAACAGTGGATAGGGAATTGTTGAGCATTAGGCTGAGAATATAGTAGGTAGTGTTTAGTTGTGACAATATCTTGGGTTGAACATTGATAGTGTTCCATGAACTTGTGGTTTATAGGGAATATTGTGTTGTCCTGGTGTTACCGGTGACTTGGTACAAATTAATGTATAAAATATTCTGGAAGGTGTAGACAGGGAACTGATTATGGGTTCCTTGGCAAATGTAGCCACTTTGGTAGGTAGGAATGACAGCCTAATTTACCAGAACAAAGATGTCATTCTTATGCCTGTTAACTGAATCAATGCTGATATGTTGTTTGTGTGCAATGTCTGTTATATGTTAACCAAATGTGTTGAGATGTTGTGGCTGTTTGCAACGGCTGATGTATGTACTCTGTTGTTTGTAGCTATGTGTTTACAGCTGGACAAATGAGATCAATCTTCCACTGCTTGTGTGTGTAGGAGCTGTGTGGTGTAGTTACATTGAACTGAGAAGGTGGAGCAGATTGACATTGTTGCATTAGGTGGTCCATTCTAGCAATATCAAGTGTAATCTCATGATAGCAGTGGCACAACTGGAGAAGATAATAAAGTGGGTGATCTGATGATGCAACATTGATTGTTGTATTTAACAATTAGATATGTAGTCACCTTTAAGAAGAATGAGGCAACACAAGAATGATCATGCCAGTCACCAAGGGTTACCTCAGAATAGCAGTAGTACAACTAGAGGGGCAAGGTGGATAATTGATGGAAGACATTTATGACCTATGGGTTAATTCAATGTTATATTGCATGTGCTCATTGCTTCATGTGTTTAATATGTTGTCTTTACAATGATAATCATAGATTGTGTTTTCCATTGTTACAGGAGCGGCTGACTAGTTAGTGTCAGCAGGCCTGGGTTCTTGGTGGGATAGTAAATTGTGTCACAACTCTTTGTTTATGTCGCGTCTTGGGGTTTATGTTGTGTAACCTATGTTTTTGTAGTGCCTTATTGTCTGTGCAGTGTTGCTTGTGTCAAAGTTCTTTATAGTGTCAGTCTAACCAGCCATTGTTTGGAACACCTGTGTTGTGGTACTTGGTGTACCCTGTTGTCTTAAGTGCTGTTGATTGGTTAGGGGTTACCCACTGTGGTGATTTGATATATACAGTTGTCTATTGTATCTGTTATTGACACTGCAATGTGCTGTTAGAAGAAATAAATAAAGAGCTTGTTTATTTGTCCTTGATTTGTTTGTTTAGTCTCTTTTAGTTTTTACTTTTTACAGTCACTATTTCTACCACAATCTAACACCTTAATCCAATGTCTGGGTCTCAAATATGACAGTCAGTCCAGAGTTGAGGCCCCTGCCTGAGATCTCGTATATCTTCTTATCTAATTACTATAATCTTTTTTTGTCGGTTGAGGCGGTGTGAGGTTCTCTCTCTTTTCACTATTTTTCTTCTTTGGCCGTAACGAAGTCAGAACTACTCTTTACCTCTTAGCACCGTAGTGAAGGAAGCATCAGTCTTATGATTGTCTCCCTTTCTCTTTTACCATCGACTACAGATAGATAGATAGATAGATAGATAGATAGATAGATAGATAGATAGATAGATAGATAGATAGATAGATAGATAGATAGTCGGGAACAGGAACGGGAGCTTATATGACTACTTATATGAATTAAATGAGATGCTCCCCACCAGGAGCTGGGCGAAGCCGGGCCGGGTCAGACAGACAGACAGATAGTCGGGAACGGGAGCTTATATGACTACTTATATGAATTAAATAAGATGCCCCCCACCAGGAGCTGGGCGAAGCCGGGCCGGGTCAGACATACATACAGACAGACAGACAGACAGACAGACAGATAGTCGGGAACGGGAGCTTATATGACTACTTATATGAATTAAATTAGATGCTCCCCACCAGGGACTGGGTGAAGCAGGGCCAGGTCAGACAGACAGACAAGCAGATAGATAGATAGATCCCCGCCAGGACCTGGGCGAAGCCGGGCCGGGTCAGCTAGTGTGTATATATGTGTGTGTGTGTGTGTGTGTGTGTGTGTGTGTGTGTGTGTGTGTGTGTGTGTGTGTGTGTGTGTGTATATATATATATATATATATATATATATATATATATATATATATATATATATATATATATATATATATATAGACTTTGATTGCGTTGCTTTCCTAACAACGAAAAATTTGTGTTTTAATATTATTAAATTATTACAATTTAATGTTATTCTTTAGATCTGTTTGTGTTGTTCCATTCCCTGTGAAGATTAATATAATCGAAACGTCGTTCGTTTTGTTGTAGTATACTTATTATATTTTTTTATCCACACCCCCTTCCCCCACCCGGGTATTTATGTTCACCATTGTGGAGTTCGTTGCGTCCCTGTTTATTATCTTTCACTTTGTCGTAGGAGTTACACATACCTCACTGTTTGTATTTTCTGTTGTTATATTATGCTGAGAATAAGAATAAATACAGGGTGTTTGAAATCAAAAACAGGAAATATATTATTGGAGGAAGGTGCTATAATGAAGAGGTGGAATGAGTATAAAAGATAATTATATAATGGGGAACGGGAAGAATTAACGGAAGAAAGTAACTTAGAAGGTCCACCTATTCTAAAAGAAGAAGTCGCTGACGCTATAAAATATATGTAGAAAGGAAAAACAGCTGGACCAGATGAAATCACAATAGAAGAATTAGAAATATTGGGAGAATTTGGATTAGATATATTAACTAAAATGTTAAATGATATTTACGGCAGTGGATATTTACCCAGTGATGTGCTGAAATCTGTATTTATAGCTGTCCCAAAAAGACCAGGAGCAATTGAATGTGAAGATTTTCGTACAATTAACCTCATAAACCAGTGGTTCTCACCCTTTTTTGGCCCATGGTTCCCCCCCCCCTCCCTTTCACCATATTTTCAGAACGTCATTCCCCTCCCCCCTTTCCTGTCCAAATTTGGGCCGTGCCCCTCATCACCATATTTTCAGAACGTCATTCCCCCCCCCCCTTTCATATTTCCTACCTAAAAATCCCCCCCCCCTCCCACCACACACATCTACACAGTATACGTAAAAATGGAAGGTACATATGTTAAAACAGGTCTAGACATCCACATAAAACGCGATTTGTGGGTCTACTTACTTTATAAAATGAATTTTAGAAGGATGAGACGTGCATAACTGTAAAGTATGAAGGGAAAAGCAATATCAAGTAATCGGTTCTTGTATTAACGTGATCTTGAAATGATCTTCATCCCCCCCCCCCCCCCCCTGGAAACCCTACAATTCCCTCCTGGGGGGAATTCCCTATCGGTTGAGAACCACTGGCATAAACCATATCACTAAGCTTCTGTTCAGAATCATAATGAGAAGAACCAGAAAGAAAATAAAAATGGAAATTAGTGAAGAACAATATGGATGTGTGGAGGGAAAGGGCACAAACAATGCAAAACGTACATTATGGAACTAATAGAAAAGTCAACAGAGAAACAGAAAGACATATATTTATGCTTCATAGATTATACTAAGGCATTTGATAAAGTAAATCATGATGAGCTAATTAAAATGTTGGAAGATATCAACATTGATGGGAAAGATTTAAGAATAATAAAGAATATTTACTGGAACCAAGTAGCAGCAATTAAAATTGGAAATAAAGAGGGTAGATACGAACACAGAGAGCTAGGAGTACGACAGGGATGTGTCTTGTCACCAGTTCTCTTCTCCCTATATAGCGAAGTATAACAGAGTGGCTCTGTAGAGGGTTTAGGTGGCGTGCAAAGGGGAAAAGGGTTTAGTAGCTGATGCACGCGTGAGCACCCAGTAGTTAAGTAACTAGGGACGCTCACGCGCTGACGTGGAGGCAGGAAACATATTAGTTACCACCAATTTCTCAGGCCAGCAGGACGTGAGTCTACATCAATGCAATATGCTACGTTTTTTATATGAACATGTCTCCTGCAATAAACTCAGACAGTATCTACTGATTGGCCTCTGCGTTCCTTCAGTCGCATTCGTGTCCTGTTGCTCCGTTATAGGACACGAAATGGTGCCGTGACATCAGACTTGGAACCTGGCTTGGTGTAAAGAAAACGTGAAGAAAACGTAAAGAACTATACGGCACAGTTGGAGACGTTTATTGAACACGCCTTGAAGATGGATTTCATTGCCACAACATTGTCGGTGTGTAAGAGACTCACAACAGCCGCAAGCCCTCCAGGGGTGGTTGTTTGTGATTTCTCAGGCCGAATCGTCGTGATACAGTCTCTGTGAGTGTCAAGAGGTTGACCAACGCCGCTGCTCTACACTGTCGTTTGTTTTGAGAGGCTGACCAACGCCGCTGCTCTACACTGTCGTTTGTTTTGAGAAGTTGACCAACGCCGCTGCTCTGATCACTGTCGTTCATTGCTGATTTCGAGAGGCTAACCAGGGCCGAGGATCGCTGTCGTTCATTACTGCTCCTTGCGAGGCTTGCTGTCGAGGAAGTGCTGTTCTCTGATCCTTGTGAAACCGCTCTAGAAGACGTGCTGCTCTCTAATCGTTGATGAGGCCTAATATCAAGACACCTACGATCTAGACTATTAACGTAACAGAAGCATGAACAATTTCCAAAGGAAAGTATTAAACAATAATTAATTAATTTATTAAGTAAATTTCTGTAGAAGTAGTGTTTAACATATAAATTATAATATTGTATTATAGTATTAAGTTAGAATGGAACAGCAAGATGTGTCATTGGGGCAGGTATTGAATGGGGTAGGGAGAGCCATATCTAAGTTGGACATAGCCTTGAAACAACAGAGCATAGGTATTGATATTGAGAAATTCAGTGGTCAGGAAAAGTATTTCAAAAAATGGGTTGTAGCCATCGAGAAACACGCTTTTTTGGTAGGAGCCACAGATGAAGAGAAGAAAAAATTTGCTTACCAGACAAGTGTAACGGCATTGTCGGACAACATTAGGAGAAAATTAGAAGCAGGAATAGATGAGACTTGGGAACATTTTAAAGATGATTTAGCACATAAATACGCAGTAATCACAGATCCCCAACACGCATTTTCAGTATTGAGACAGACTAGACAAGAAAATGGAGAAAGCGTTCAGTTATATAGTGATAGGCTAATTAATCTAGCTGAAAAAGTCGGATGGACTGAAATTCAAGCTAATAAGTGAAAATCCAGCTAGGTTATCACAGGCTGTGGATATAGCCATACAAGAAGAAAGTTTGAGAAGGAGATTTAGATTAAGGGTAGGAAGAGATATAGGAAGCAATAGAGAAGACAGAATGGGGGAACCTATGGAAATAGGACAAGCAAGGTATTGATGGAGAAGAAGAGGAGAAATACAGACACTGCACGGAAATAACGAAAGTACTCACGATAGAGAAAGACAGATGAGAAATCCTATAAGAGAGACAGTAGGTGGTACAAATATGGTCTGTTGGAATTGTGGACAGAGGGGACACAGTTATAAATTTTGTGGCAACAGACGTATTCAAGCAAATACAAAGAATAGAAATGTTAACAGCAGAACAAGTAGAAATTGTGTAGGCAGGCAGAGGAATTTTGCAAGCTCAGGAGGTCAGGGAAACTGGCGTCCCACTTACTGAATAGGGTCCGCAGTGGGGGGGGGGGACAAAAAGGTCCCAAGAATTAGTGAATACATCAATTACCCAAATAACAAGAACACGAGAAAAAAAGAGAATATAGACAATGGCCTCAAATTAGAGAGATAAAACAGTTCTCAGTGAATATGACTGATCCGAGTTCATGCATAATAGGAATAGGGAAATTTAGAATTAGAACATTGATTGATTCGGGAGCTCAAGTCAGCGTGATCAAGGACAATTTTTTTATACCGCATATTAAAGAATTTCAAAATATTCAGGAATCAGGACACCCTTCACTCTGTTTCCGGACAAAATTTAGAGGTGGTCGGTCAAACAATGATAAATTTCAAATTAGTAGGAATTAATGTAAGACACCTTTTCCATGTAGTCAGAGATTTAAATAGGAACATGATTTTAGGTAGAGATTTCTTAGTGAAAAATGGTGTAAGACATTTTTGTTTGATTTACGTAAGTTGAAGTTTCAAAATGTTTATGTTGATTTGGAGGAAGATATGCACGTATCGGCAATAATCAGAGTAAAAACGTCCATGACCTTACAACCACAAACTGTCAATCTGATACAGGCAAAAATGAAAAATAATCCGAATTTTTCAATAGGACAAACAGTTAGAATAACGGAGTTGGAAAGAGAGATAATTGACGAATCTGGTCTAGAGGTCCCAGATGGAATAATGACATTAGACAAACACTTTTCTTTTCCAGTGATGGTTATTAACAACACAGGGAAGGAGATTAAATTATACAGAGGATGTGTAATTGCTAAAATAACAAATGATCCTAACACCGTATTAACAACCGGAAGAGAAGAAATGTCAAGAAGTAAATATCTAGAAACTCCCACTAACAGAAACAATATCAGAAATAGACGTAGAGGAAGCTGGAATGTACAGAATGATGAATTGATCCATGCATTCAGAGAACATCCATCCCAAATACATTCAGTAGACAAAACAACGTCACTCTTGAAGAGAGAACAAGAATTATTATCACAATTAAAAGCTTCACCCGAGAATAAGGAAATATTAGAAAAACTAGTAAAAGAAAACCAAGATGTTTTTGCGGTTAACGACTTAGAACTGGGGAAGACCAAAACAGTTACTATGGAAATAGACACTGGAAATCACCCACCAATTAGTTTGAAACCGTATAGAACTCCTTTAAGAAATAGAGAAATTGTAGAAAAAGCAATCGAGGATATGCTAAAAGCAGGAATAATAACAAGATCAAAGTCAGAATGGTAATCTCCGATAGTTATTGTGACCAAAGCCGACGGCTCACACCGGTTCTGCTGCGACTATAGAGCGCTAAACAAGATCACAAAAAAATTTAGCATACTAGTAATTGATGATATTTTGGGATTACTTAATGGTTCTACTTTTTTCACTACACTGGATGCTAGGTCGGGATTTTGGTGCATCCCCATGTCGCCAGATGCTCAGAAGAAAAGTGCTTTCTGTACTCACGTGGGTTCTTATGAATGTTTACGTATGCCATTTGGGGTCAAGACAGCCCCTTCTCATTATATGTTATTAATCAATCAAGTATTAGAAGGGATGCAAAAATTCGCATTGGCATACATAGATGACATTTTAATCTATGCATCAGGAGACGTACAAAACCACCTAAAACATGTAAAATTAGTCTTTGACAGGCTAAGACTACACGATGTTAAATTGAAATTGAGTAAGTGTGAATTTTTGAAAACGGAAACCAAATATTTGGGTTACATCATTGATAGGGAAGGAATCAAGCCTGATCAAAACAAAATTAAGGTCATTAAAGAATTACCGTCCCCGTCCAACGTGAGAGAGGTAAGAGCTTTTATCGGGCTATGTGGGTATTATCGACGGTTCATCCCGAACTTTGCACAAATCGCGGAACCCAGCACAAACCTAACTTGCAAATATGCAAGATTTAAGTGGAATGAGGATTATCCAAGAGCATTTGATTTTCTAAAAAATAGTTTAACAGTGGTTCCATTATTGGCACATCCAGATTTAAACAAACAATTAATCCTATATACAGACGCTTCAGATAATGCCATAGGAGCATGCCTAACTCAACCATATGACGGTGAAAACTCAGGAATACCAGGAGTTAAGAATGAAAGACCGATTTACTTCCTTTCACACAAACTTAGTAGAGCGCAGAAGAAATGGTCGACAGTGGAAAAAGAGGCTTATGCTATACACTACGCCTTACAAAAGATAAATTATTACCTACATAACGCCAATTTCATTATTAAAACTGATCACATGCCATTAAAATCTTTCTTAGAAGCTCCAGTACAGAATAGGAAAATACAAACATGGGCGCTAAATTTACAAGGCTATAACGCAAAAGTAGAATATATATCAGGTAAGGAAAATACATGCGATGATTTATTATCCAGAATCCCATATCCGGAGATGTCTGAAACTACTGAAGATGAGGGTGAACCAGAGATAGACGACCGAAACTGGCAAGTAAATATACTAGATTCTGCCAAATTAAATAGAGAAGTTTTTGGAAGTTCACAGACAGAACAAGATTCTGAACCAATAGCGGAAGAACCACGGTTAGTACATTTTAATATGATAGAAGAACAAAAAATGGACCCAAAAGTAATAGAAATAAAAATGAAGTTGAAAGAAACAGGTGAAAACAGTTTCAAAAAGAACTTTGTAGAGTTACAGGAAGACAAACAGTTATATTATGTGAATGAAAGAAGTGAAGATAGCGTATTGAGGAAATACATTCCGAAACATTTAGAAATTGAAATTTTGAAGGCATATCATGATGAAAATGGTCATCTCGGCCGTGACAAATTATTCCACACCCTCAAGAATAAATATTACTGGCCACATTTATTTAAGAGTATTTGTAAATATGTTGACGCATGTGAGAAATGTAGGATAAGAAATATGAAAGTAATCAAATGTCCCCTACAAGAAACTGATATCCCTCAGTTTCCCATGCAGAAATAAAGCTTGGATATTTCAGGCCCTCACCCTAGAACACTCTCGGGGAATATCTATTTACTACATATAGTGGATTGCTATAGTTTATGGCCAGAAGTTTATCCTATTCCGGATAAGAGTGCTGATTCCATTATCAACATCTTCCTACAAGAGTACATACCACGATTTAGTTGTCCCCAGACAATCCTTACAGATAATGGACAAGAATTCGTGAACAAGAAGTTTGAGAAATTACTACAAGATCTGAATAGTGTCCACATAAAAATTTCTTATTATAGACCTTCCTCAAATGCGAAAAATGAGAGACAACATCGAACACTATACAATATACTAGCAAAAAATGTAGAGGAACATTATAGGGACTGGGACTTGTACTTGGGACCTTCATTAGGAGCGATACGAACTCACCAAAATGAGGGTACAGGTTTTTCACCATTTTATTTGTTACACGGAAGAGAACCTGTACTGCCAATTGACAATTTGCTAAAACCTAGACGAAAATATATGGGGGATGATTTTCAGGAAATGATTTTACAAGAAATGCATAAAGCACATGTAAGGTTGAAAAATAATGTAATCAAAGCTAGAGAAAGACAGAAAAAGTACGCAGATAGAAACACACAACTACAAGAATTTAAATTAGGCGATAGAATTTACTATTAAACAAAACATAGAAGAAATTCAAAATTTGATAGTTATTGGGTTCCAGGGTATTATATTCTAGAAAAATTAGGCCCAGTTTCATATAAGATTAAGAACCAAATCACGGGGCACCTGGCACATTCACATGTGGAACACCTGAGACGAAATGAAGAAGACAAGAAAAGTGATAATAACTATTCAGAAGGGTTTTATTCAGACGGACAACTCGTTAGACGAGTTAAATATGTGATACCTCCGGAACCTGAAAAGGTCCTTGTACCAAAACAAACAATAACACCACCATTACATGATGTGATGGGTGAACAATCAGAGACAATACCAAAAACTTTTATGAGTGAGGAAAACGAGGGGTATGTTGGATACAGACCTGAAAGCGTTGAGTCTATGGAGGAAGTAAACGCTCCATATAAGAATACTAGACAAGCAGTGAAAAGGAGACTAGATAGACAAAGAGAAAGAGAAATTAAAAGACAAAAAAGAATTAGGGAATGTTCATCAAGTGGCGAAGATATCCCAGTTTTAGAAAGGTTATTAAGAAATCAGGATAAGCAGATTAGGTTGGATATTGAACGAAAAAAATTGGAAGCTAGTAACGTAAATACAGAAGAACAAGAAATGGATGAAAAATCATACACTGATGAAAATAGTAGTATGAAGGAGGACATTATAAGTTCTCGTCATGAAAATGAAGACATTGATATAGAGATGGCACTTATAGAAAAAAAAATCTAGCATTACTGAGGAAGTGGAGGTATGGCAAATAGATATGGCAGATAGCACTTAAGGATGATTTAAAATGTGAGACTTATGTATTGAGGTTAGAAGACAAATCATTTTATACCACTGTGTTTGATGAAATACAGTAGCTGTAAATTACAGATGAATGTGGTAATTAGAGCAGGTTATAGATAGACTGGTTAAGATTTGTTGTGTTTTTCTTTAGCGAGTAGACAATTGGTTATGAGTCCAAAAAAGTGACTCATAATAAGTAAATAGGTTTTAATTGAATATGATTTTTCGATGCATCATGGAAATATGGGTATCAATACATATTAATGAGCTCTATAGTAAATAGACATTTTCGGGTGGTTTTCGCATTACGGGGATACCGTGGTTAACGGGATGCATATTGTTTAGTTGCCATTTAATTTTAGGGTATGACTTGTTGTGTTTTCCTTCTTTTACGTGTAAATTATCGGTTCGTAAAAGTAACCGGTAATGTTGGATGACATTAAGTAATTTTGTCTTGATTTAAATTGATGCTTCTTTTATTATGTATACTAGCTGACCCGGCCCGGCTTCGCCCAGACCCTGGTGGGGAGCATCTCATTTAATTCATATAAGTAGTCATATAAGTTCTCGTTCCCGTTACCGACTGTCTGTCTGTCTGTCTGTCTGTCTGTCTGTCTGTCTGTCTGTCTGTCTGTCTGACCCGGCCCGTCTTCGCCCAGACCCTGATGGGGAGCATCTAATTTAATTCATATAAGTAGTCATATAAGTTCCCGTTCTCGACTGTCTGTCTGTCTGTCTGTCTATCTATCTATCTGTCTGTCTGTCTGACCCAGCCCAGCCCATGGTGGAGAGCATCTCATTTAAATCATATAAGTAGTCATATAAGATCCCGTTCCCGACTATCTGTCTGACTGTCTGTCTGTCTTGGGTAAATGGAGGAGGGAGGTGGAGGAGGGAGGAGGAGGGCGGAGACAGGAGGAGTAGGGAGGAATAGGAGGGATTAGGAGGAGGAGGGAGGAAAAGGAGGGAGGATGAGGGAGGAGGAGAACGCAGGAGGAGAAGGGAGCAGGAGGAGGAGAGGGAGGAGGGAGGAGGAGAGAGTAGGAGGAGGGAGGAGGAAGAGGGAGAAGGAGGGGAGGAGGAGGTAGAGGGAGGAGGAGGAATGTGAAGGGAGGAGGAGGGAGAAGGAGGAGGGAGGAGGAGGGAGGAGGAGGAATGTGAAGGAAGGAGGAGGTAGAGGGAGGAGGAGGAAGGAGGAGGAGGAGGGAGGAAGGAGGAGGAGGGAGGAGGAGGAATGTGAAGGGAGGAGGAGGGAGGAGGTAGAGGGAGGAGGAGGAGGGAGGAGGAAGAGAGGAGGAGGAGAGGGAAGAGGAGGAGGAGGAAGGAGGAGAGGGAGGAGGAGGGAGGAGGAGGTAGAGGGAGGAGGAGGAGAAGAGAGGAGGAGGAGAGGGAAGAGGAGGAGGAGGAAGGAGGAGGGAGGAAGAGGGAGAAGGAAGCGGGAGGAGGGAGAGGGAAGAGGAGGAGGGTGGAGGGAGGAGGTAGAGGGAGGAGGAGGAGGGAGGAGGTAGAGGGAGGAGGAGGAGGGAGGAGGTAGAGGGAGGAGGAAGAGGAGGGAGAGGGAGGAGGAGGAAGCGGGAGGAGGAGGAGGGAGAGGGAGGAGGAGGGAGGAGGAGGGGAGAGGAGGAGGGAGGAGGCAGAGGGAGAAGAAGGAAGGAGGGAGAGGAAGGAGAGAGAATGAGGAGGGGAGGAAGGAAAGGGAGGTGGAAGAGGAGGAGGAGGGAGGAGGAAAGAGGTAGGGGGAGGAGGAGGTAGAGGGAGGAGGAGGAGGAAGGAAAGGGAGGAGGAAGAGGAGGAGAAGGGAGGAGGAGGAAGGAGGTAGAGGGAGGAGGAGGGAGGAGGTAGGAGGAAGAAGAGGAGGAGAAGGGAGGAGGAGGAGGTAGAGGGACGAGGAGGGAGGAGGTAGGAGGAGGAGGAAGAGGGAAGAGGGAGAAGAAGGGAGAAGGAGGAGGGAGGATGATGAGGGAGAAGGAGGCAGGAGGAGGCGGAGGGAGGAGGAGGAGGAGTGAGGCAGGAGGGGGAGGGAGGAGGAGGGATGAGGAGGGAGGGGAGGAGGAGGGAAGATGAGGGAGGAGGCGGAGGGAGTAGGAGGGAGGAGGATGGAGGAGGAGGGGGAGGAAGAGGGAGAGGGAGGAGGAAGAGGAGGAGGGTGGAGGAGGGAGGAGGTAGAGGGAGGAGGAGAAGAGAGGAGGATAACTTCCTTACACATAAAAAGATGAATTGTTATTGATATTGCCGTGGCATGGAGGAATATCAGCAGCAGAGTTGATCCAGAAAACCAAAGACTGAGATCTACGGAGAGCCATGAACGCCTACGCCAGCCGGCACGGCACTTGATGATGATGATGATTGCCGTGTGACGATTCTGTGTAGTCACGTCATTTTCTTCCCTTTCCCTAGCGTTTTGGTTCGGGGATTCTTTCATCATCATCATCATATATTTACGTACGTATTTTGGGAGGGGGAGGAGGAGGAAGAAGAAAAAAAATACGACAGTTGGCTGCTCTGGAATGAAAGGAAGACGTGTAGAAAATTTCATCTCAATCGGATGGGCCGTTCGCGAGCGCATAAAGGACATACGGACAGACAGACAGACATACAGACATACGGACGGAGATTGCCTTTTATATATAAGATTATGTCGGGGATAAAACCATGTATGTCAATTTGGGGGGAAAGCGTTTTGTTTTGAAATGCTTGGTTTAATGACTCATAATTTGTAGTTTCAGTTATTTTGACTTGTTTAAAATCAGTATATTAAGTAGATGACTGTTAAGACTTGTTTAAAAAACTGTTATTATTTTGCTCTTAGTAAAGAGTTGGTTTAGATCTATAAGACTGGGCCTTATTGAATAAGTAATAGGATCCTTCGTTCAGATAATAATAAGCAAACGACTTTAGACTATAAAGAGAGACATATTCGCATTGTTAGTAGTGGTAAGTTTAGATAAACATGGAGTGAGGGCCATGTTTGAAAGCTTAGTTTAACTGGGGTGGCCAGAGATGGGGCTGTAGATATCAGCACATATCATAATGGTCCAGAACTAAATTAGATACGTTCATAACAAATGAACGATGAATGCCATGCTTGGATGTGGGGGTTGTAATAGGTGCTGCGCTAGTCAGCGTTAATAGAAACACATGGATTGAAGGCCATGTTTGGATTGTGGGGGAGATTGGTTTAACTAAAAAAGGGGGCTGTGGTTGTCAGCATTAAACATATGTCAGCACAGTATTTGGGGAGTAAGTATGTTCATAGTAAATGAACATAGTCATTATTAATTAGGGACGCTGTGGTTACAGCATGAAATAAGTAGAAGTAGAAATTATGTTCATAATGAACAGTCAAAAAAATATTTTTTACATGGATCGAAAGCCATGGAGGTTTGGGAAGGTGTGTTATAAATAAAGGATACTGATATAGTATAGACAAGGGGGAAGGTACAGTCATAAAGTCATATTTTACTGGCTGTTGTTGGCAGCACAAATGATACAGGTCAGAGAATAGAATAATAATTTTAATCTTGAGAGTATAAATATTGGAGTTTTAGATCGACGTAACTTTTAACAAGAATATTTACTATGAACAAAATTGAAGAACATATAATTTTCATGGATTATATGATTCAGTTTTTTTTTTTTTTTTTTTTTTTTTTTTTTTTTTGAAAACTTTATTTTATAAAGTTTTGTGAGTGCAAGAGAGGATAAATGTGATTACTGCTTACTATCTTCTTGGTGCGCACCAATCATTTCTCTGTCTATCCTGTGTTGTTTCGTTGATGTTCGCGAGAGTATGATAGATTGCATAACGCATGATAATCTTCAATTTTTGTTTATATACCAATGATTTCGATGGATATACGTGTAAGCGATTTGCTTGGGAAGTGTATTATAAAGTAAGATGTAATATAGAAGAAATAATTAAGGTGTAATGTTGATGGTGAATGAAGAAGAAGTATAAGTTCACGGTAAATAATAGAAGAAGTGTAAGGTTGGTTGGAGGTCATAGCGGTTGGCTACAAGACATAAGTAGTAAAGTAGTTGAGTTATAGGAATAGAAGGACTGTGGAGTAATGAATAAAAGTCAGTTCCAGGTTAGAGGTATAGGATTTTTGTTGAGCCGTGTTAAAGTTGTTTAAGGCATGTAAGCGGGTTGCTTGTGAGTTTACAGAAACGAAGAAGAAGTAATGGTGAATAGCGCTTGCTTTATTTGGGGTAAAATGGGTAAGAATATAGATTTATCGGATAGTGGTCTTGAAGCATAACTCGGGGGTCGTAGATTTAGGTTGGGTGAGTTTGGAGTTAAGACTTTTCGGGGGAAAGTCTCGTTGAGGGTAGAGAGGAAATATAACAGAGTGGCTCTGTAGAGGGTTTAGGTGGCGTGCAAAGGGGAAAAGGGTTTAGTAGCTGATGCACGCGTGAGCACCCGGTAGTTAAGTAACTAGGGACGCTCACGCGCTGACGTGGAGGCAGGAAACATATTAGTTACCACCAATTTCTCAGGCCAGCAGGACGTGAGTCTATATCTATGCAATATGCTACGTTTTTTATATGAACATGTCTCCTGCAATAAACTCAGACAGTATCTACTGATTGGCCTCTGTGCGTTCCTTCAGTCGCATTCGTGTCCTGTTGCTACATTATAGAAGTAATAATGAGAGAGATCAAAGAGATGCCAGGAATACTAGTTGGAGGTTATAATATAAATAATATACGCTATGCAGATGACACAGTATTGGTGGCAGATAAATCAACAGACCTACAACAATTGTTGGGCACAGTAGTAACAGAGAGTGCAAGGAAAGGACTCTCCTTGAATATCAAGAAAACAGTAACAATGGTGATATCAAAGAAAATGGTGACACCAAAATGTGACATAGAAGTAGAAGGAAAAATTCTTAACCAATTGGATAATTTTAGATACCTAAGGACATTTATAACATCAGATGGAAGACGTACAACAGAGATTAAGAGCAGACTAGGGCAAGCAAAGGCCGTATTTCAGAAAATGAAGAGTATCTTGTGCAATAGGTCACTGTGACTGAGTGTAAGAAAGAGAGTGCTGAAATGTTATGTAGAACCAGTTTTGCTTTATGGCAGTAAATCTTGGAATGTAAATGAACAAATTAAGAAGAAATTAAAGCAACAGAGATGTGGTTCTTGAGACGAGTGTTACGAATTGCTTGGACTGCCAGAGTAACTAACAACGACTGCCTGAAACAGGCTAGTGAAACTAGAACACTATATGCAACAATAAGAAAGAGACAAACAGCTTTCTTTGGTCATGTAATGAGAAGAGCGGTATTGGAGAACATCGTGACAACTGGAAAGATCGAGGGGAAGAGAGGCAGAGGCAGACCAAGAGAAATGATGCTGGATGGATTGAGACGGTGGCACGGAGGAATATCAGCAGCAGAGGTGATCCAGAAAACCAAAGACCAAGATCTGTGGAGAGCCATGAACGCCTACGCCAGCTGGCAGGGCACTTGATGATGATGATATTCTGCTGCAGCCGTTCCTTCACTTAACTTTGACAACGGCAGTCTGTGACCCCATCATTATTAGAAAGTCCCACGTTATTTTTAGTTTTCATGGAAAGGCTATAATACAAGAATTAGCCCTCTGCGATTACCGAAGACTTAAAAGCTTTCTGGCTATTTCGTTTTATGTATAGTTCGTTGCATGCCTTTTAGAGGGCGTCGCAATCAACCCCG
Organism: Cepaea nemoralis; assembly: GCA_014155875.1. NCBI lineage: Eukaryota > Metazoa > Mollusca > Gastropoda > Stylommatophora > Helicidae > Cepaea > Cepaea nemoralis. The sequence continues at coordinate 82,729 of JACEFZ010020775.1, forward strand.
GCATGTTTTCGCTGCTTGTAATTATCAAGGCAATTTTACGTTCGGTAGTTTACTATTGCTTTCTGAGCGATCGATGCTCATGCCACTGTGAAAAACACGTCTTAAGGCGCCTTGGCCATATATCCTATTAATACTATGATAAACCCCAGTTTTATAGGCCAGTCGGAAATTGATGAGTGATGTAAGTGGTGTAATCATTATTTCGTCTGTTGGCTTTCCTTCCCAAGATATTTCTACACCGATGGGTCGGTGGTGAGAAACGGACGTAATGGCTGGGGTTTCATTGAGAAGGCTAATGGACGATGCTTGAAAAGGGAAAGTCTGGCATATGAGACTACGACCTCCAGCAAGCGAATGGAGGAGGAAGCAGTAACAGCAGCCTTCTGATGGTTGGAGGAGGCAGTTGCAACACATATTGTATTCATTATGTCCTCACGGACTATGCTTAGTAAGGTGGAGAAATTAATGTTTCGTGTAGAATGGCTTGACTCGCTTCAAAGGTCAAAGATTGAGTTGTATGGGTTTTCTGCCCTGGTGATGCGGGAGCGCGAAGGGAGGGGGTGGGGGTGAACAGGCTGGCAGAGAATGCACCTCTCGGTGACAGATTACCTATGGACAAGGGAGGGGTGGTCGGACGCCTTGTGGGATCAGCTGGAAAAAGCAGGGGAACAGACTAACCCGTATGTGGAGAGAATGATGTGGCGGGGGATCGACAGGGGTTTTGCGCTAATCTCGAAGCTGAGAATGAAGACCAGGAGAACTTTCAATCAGATGGCAGTTGGAACAATTAGCAGTATGACGCTGGCTGTGGAACGAGGGGACGGAGCGTGTGTGGGAATGTTCATAGTGCAGTGATATCGGTTCTTTGCTCAAATTAACTCCCGAGATATTTGCTGGTGCCCATTGTAGCCTGTGTCGACCTGTGAGCCCGTATCCATTTGTAGAAAATCCCCCACGATGCGAGGTTCAAACCCACGACTACTGAGCCAGCAAGATTATGGTTAGAACGCAATGATTACAGTTTAAATGTCCTGGATTAATAAAAACACCAGAGGCTGCTATTTTACAGAGTATTGGGAGAGTTATAATCTTTGAGATTTTTTATTGTTTTATTTTGGGTGAGTTCTAGGCAAGTTTTCGTTCAGTAGTTTGTCTTTGCTTTCTGAAAAGACCATCACCTATACCATTGTATGGAAACAAGGCAGTCTGATTTCAAATGTCCCGCAGCTTCCAAACCGCCCTCAGCTGTGTTTCGAACTGGTATGCGGAAGTACGAATTGCGTCCGTAACTCCTTCGCCACAGATACGGCTTGAGATTATATTGTTATAAAATATTATAGTAGAATCATTATACAGCACGCAGTGTGCCAGCGACCATGTATGGACGTGGACTAAACGGGCTTGTGTGAGTGTGGACCGAACGGGCTGGTATGAATGTGAACTAAACGGGCTGGTGTGAGTGTGGACCGAACGGGCTGGTGTGAATGTGGACTTAACAATCTGGTGTGAGTGTGGACCGAACGGAATGACCAGGCAACCTCAGCATGTACGATCACCTCGTAATTTGTTCTTCGTCATCATGTAGAGGAGCCCGTGCAGAACGTTTCTCTCCTCACAACTCGCCGACAGCTCGATATTTTGCAATTGTTCCAGCCTCATGCACCGTCATGCCCAAAGTGTCTTTAATGTTCTATGTCCATTTTCATTCTCGTGGACTCCTGTGGTGTTTTTTTTCGAGGAACCATGCCTTCTATTACTTTTCTTCCCACGCCGATATGATATTTCATGTAGCCAAAGTATTTCAGTTTCTGAGACTTGATTAACAGTAAACTGATTAGAGAAATTAGTAATAGACAGTCTCAATTTTGTGGAAATGTTATGAGAAGAAAAAAATTAGAGAACTTGGTGACAACTGGCGAGGTTGAGGGTAAGACAACAAGGGAAGGGCAGAGAAGCAAATACCTGGATGGCTTGGCCACGTGGTATAGTCGAGACAAGAACACAGAGCTGATCCATGACTTTGGTGATCGTGTGAGATGGCGAAACATGACAGCCCACGTTTATCTTCATGGCACATGATGAAGAAAAGGAAACTGAAATTTATAATATAGGAACCTTAATATATGGTTATAGAAAAATGTTTGTTGTGTTTGATGCATATAATGCTCTATTTCTATTAGTCTCTTTCAGTCGGCAGATCATCCTCATTGCACATCAAACCATTCAGTCCATAAGTGCTCGGATCCCCTCCTCAGCAAATCCCGCAGCGTGTAGCGGCTAACGACACCAGTTCTGTGCTGGTTTATCAATCTTCTTTGGCGTCCTGCGGAGTGTTCTTGTTTGGCCACACCTCTTTTAATTTGCTGTTCTCGCAGTCTGGCCATTGTTGTAGATTCACAGTCATCACTTGGTTCTCGCAAAAGTCTTACTTCTCGTAGAGCATTCAGAATGTCAGCCTGGTCCATGGCGCATCCGCCCTCCACAGTAGCCTTACTCGCGACCTTGTCATCCCTCTAATTTCCTTGTATGCCCGCATGCCCTGGCATGAAGATGAAACGATCTTTGACAGCCGAGACCCCTACAGAGACAGCTACCACTCTCTTCGGATCCACCCCATCTCTATCCTCTTGAACATGCTCATTGAGCCGCTAAGGAAACATGCCCTGGTGAATGTCTGTGTCTCGAGCCATGTTATTCTTTACTTACTGCCATGACTTCCATAGTCAGGCTACTTGTGGTCTCATCAAAAGCACCAGAGTCCTCCTTCACAATTATCCCTCCGGCCTGAGACGTAAAGGCCCATTAACTTTTCACATGTCGGACGACAGCCTCATCTGTGTAAATGACAGCATCATCGTCTAACGAATCCTCGAAAATCAACGCGTGTACTTCCGCCTCCACATAGAACGATTATGAGAATAAATCAAATAAACGTTAACCCAATCCTCCCCTTCTGTGGATTTCAGACAAAGGTCTTTTTATAACATCTTTCAGGGATTAGTAAGGATCATCATCATCGCACTCCGGATAGGTCAATAGGTGTTCCATTATCCTCCTTAAGACCTTAACATCCCTGACGACTGACAATGCCATTTCTGTGTTGGTTAATTAAATGTCTTATGCTCTTTACAAAACGGCCATGTTTGGCGGCTACCCGCCTCCCTGCCACCTCTGTCACTCAAGGAAGCATATTTCCATATTTCTTTAAAAGTCATCTGTTCGTCCAGTCTCTCAACTAATAACTGTTATTGATACTTATGCATGTATTTTTTTAAAAATCTTGTTTGGCTTTAACTTGGTATTTGTATCTGGTAATCAGCAACACACTTGTGCAGACGTTTGGGGTTTGGACTTTGGTTGCTGCTTGAGGGAGGCCATTGTACAGATATTGAATGATATGTAGTTTGTACTCGTATTTCCGCGAATGTCTTCTGACATCTACTGGTACGTTTATGTATTGCTTCGATATTTTATTGTATTTATATATGTATTTATATATTATTTACGTTTTTCGTACACACACTCTCAGAGTGAAATCACGAGTCGGACATCAACAACCTTAAAAAATATGATGCCAAAGAACGCAATAGTCGACTACGCAACTCTGCATATGATGTTGTAAGCATGCTGTCACAACCAGCTGCTGGATATTGTGAATATACAATCACAAATTACCACCACTCTGTACTATAATGTGAACTGATCCACATTAATTAACCAGTCACTCTATAATTGTGAACTGATAATCACATTACATTACCCAGCCATTCCATAATACCCACAGGTTAGCACATCATTCATCATCCATTAATTCTATATAATGTGAACATATTAGAACATCAACCAACAACTCTGTAATTTGAAAATATGTAAAACGTCACATCAACCAGCAACTCAATTTGAACAGATGAGCACATCAACCAACAGTTATATAATGAGAACAGACGAACACATCAACCAACAGTTATATAATGAGAACAGTTGAACACGTCAACCAACAGTTATATAATGTGAACAGATGAATGCATCAACCAGCAGCTATATAATGAGAACAGATGAACACATCAACCAACAGTTATATAATGTGAACAGATGAACACATCAACCAGCAGCTATATAATGAGAACAGATGAGCACATCAACCAACAGTTATATAATGTGAACAGATGAACACATCAACCACCAGTTATATAATGTGAACAGATGAACACATCAACCAACAGTTATATAATGAGAACAGATGAACACATCAACCAACAGTTATATAATGTGAACAGATGAACACATCAACCAGCAGCTATATAATGAGAACAGATGAGCACATCAACCACCAGTTATATAATGTGAACAGATGAACACATCAACCAATAGTTATATAATGAGAACAGATGAACACATCAACCAACAGTTATATAATGTGAACAGATGAACACATCAACCAACAGTTATATAATGTGAACAGATGAACACATCAACCACCAGTTATATAATGAGAACAGATGAACACATCAACCAGCAGCTATATAATGTGAACAGATGAACACATCAACCAGCAGCTATATAATGAGAACAGATGAGCACATCAACCACCAGTTATATAATGTGAACAGATGAACACATCAACCAACAGTTATATAATGAGAACAGATGAACACATCAACCAACAGTTATATAATGAGAACAGATGAACACATCAACCAACAGTTATATAATGAGAACAGATGAACACATCAACCAACAGTTATATAATGTGAACAGATGAACACATCAACCAATAGTTATATAATGTGAACAGATGAACACATCAACCAACAGTTATATAATGAGAACAGATGAACACATCAACCAGCAGCACTATAATGTGAACAGATTAGCACATCACCCATAAATTCAGTGATTCACATTGATGATCACATCTGAAGAGCAAATCTCCACATTATTTACAGCATAAATACGTAATAGTCACTTCTGATACATTCTACTACTGGAGTCAACACTGCACTATGCATTCCCCTATAGATGAAATATTGAACAGTCAAAAGCCTAGACCATTCTTTGTTCAATCTCAAATAGCCTTAACTTTTATTTGCTGGCTGATCACACAATCTCTACATACAGGGAACTGACCTGTTTAATAGTTGTTTCATTTTTCAATTCTTGTGTGAATATCTTTACTCATTATTTATATTTTTGAGATCCAAAACATCTTCCTTGAAATAATTATTGAATTATCAAAACAATTGTTTGTTGTATTGCATTCCAGCTCATGTACCTGGCCAGAATGGCATCTTGTGATTTATTGTATGGTGAAATTGGCAGACTAGTTGTGGAATTTGTCATTCCGACAAATGTGTTACCTGTATTTTTGCATATGGACTTTCTTACAAAGGAGGACATAGTAAGTTCACATCCAGCTAATCTTATATTCACATGTCTGTTAGCAATTCTTATATTATCTCCACTCCCCTTGGCTCTGCACGTGTAGACATACATACACATATATGTATGTGTATGCATATATAATAATAGCATATGGATGTATGTATACACATATTGGTGTGATATGCATATACACATGTGCATGTTTATATGAGTATGTGTTTATATGTGTGTGTGTGCATGCACATGTGTGCGTGCGCATGCGTATACGTGCATGTGTGCTTCTGTTTGTTGGTTCACTCACATGTATAAGTATCCAATTGTTTTGAATTTAGTAAAGATTAAGAAGTAACAATATTATTTCAGTAACAGTTATTATCTATATCTATAAAACACAATGTATGTATGTATGTATGTATGTATGTATGTATGTATGTATGTATGTATGTATGTATGTATGTATGTATGTATGTATGTATGTATGTATGTATGTATGTATGTATGTATGTATGTATGTATGTATGTATGTATGTACGTGTGTGTGTGTGTGTCTGTCTGTCTGTGGGTGGGTGTGTGTATGTATGTATGTATGTATGTATGTATGTTCTTTATGCGTTCGCGAACGGTCCATCCGATTGAGATGAAATTTTCTACATGTTTTCTTTTCATTCCTGTGCAACCAACTGTCATAGTTTTTTTGTTTATTTCAGCTATTTACTTACTAAAATTTAATATTTAAATTACATGATTTAACATCAGAAAAAATATATAAAGGGACATAACTTTTAGTAGCATTGCTATATCTTAGGTTAAGTCCCCTGGCTATAGATAGATAGATGATAGATCGATCGATAGAGAGGGTGGGAGAGACGGGCAGGCAAGCAGATAGATAGATAGACAGACAGACAGACAGACAGCCGGGCCGGGTCTTCAGACAGACAGACAGTCGGAAACGGGAACTTATATGACTACTTATATGCACTAAATGAGATGCTCCCCATCAGGGGCTGGGCGAAGCCGAGCCGGGTCAGACAGACAGATAGATATATAGATAGTCGGGAACGGTAGCTTATATGACTACTTCCTCTTCTTCTTCTTCAGCTTTCCGAGCCATTGAGGTTCTTTGCTGCAAATACAATCCGTCTCCATTCGTCTCTCTGGTGGACCTTCTCTTGCCAGTCGTTGATTCCAAGTGCTTGTAGGTCTGTACATGTATTATCTCTCCACCGTCTTCTTGGTCTACCTCGGGGTCTACGGTCATTTATTTCCTGAGTGTAAGCGAGTTTTGTTTCCCTATTATCTTCCATTCTTTCTATATGCCCCAGCCATTGTAGTCTATTAGCCTTCATGATACCAGTGATTAGCGGGGACTTAAACAGATCATAAATGTCTTTGTTACTTCTTCTTTTCCACTCTCCACTTTGTGTATCCCTAATGGGTCCAAAGATGTGTCTTAAAATTTTGTTCTCAAAGGTTTGTAACAAGGCTTCGTCTCCTTTCGTTGTACTCCAGGTTTCAGAGCCATACAGCACAACTGGTCTGATCAGTGTTTTGTATATTGTGATTTTGGTGTTACGAGATAGCGCCTTTGATTTTAGTAGATGTTGTAGTGCATAGTATATCTTATTTCCAGAGTTGATTCTAGTTTGTATTTCTTCCCTTATGATGTTGGAGCAGTTGAAGATTGTACCCAGGTATTTGTATGTTTCCGTTCTTTTAATGGTCATATTATCTATTTGTATGTGGCCAGAGTTTTTAGCCATTCCGTCTCTTGAAATTACCATATATTCTGTCTTATCTTGGTTGATAACCAGCCCCATCTGTTGGGCTTTTTCCTTTAAGTGAGTCAATATTTCCAATGTCTTTTGTTCACTTTGCCCTATAATATCTATATCATCTGCATAACCAAGCAGCTTGGATGTTCCTCCAATATCACATTCCTCCTTTATCTTCCTTACAACTTTCTCTAGAGCCAGATTGAAGAGTAGCGGCGATAGTGCATCACCCTGTTTCAAGCCAGATGTTATTTGGAAGGGGTCTGATTTCCTGCCTTTATATGTTACTATATTATAAGTATCTTCCATGCATAGTCTGGTCATGTTGATTAACTTCCTTGGTATTCCAAATTCCTGCATAGCATTCCATAGACTATTCCTATGGACACTATCATAAGCCTTTTTAAAATCCACAAAAATGTTATGGAGATCTCTTTTATATTCCCAATGTTTCTCGGCTATTTGTCGTAAGATAAATATCTGATCTATTGTTGATCTGTTTTGTCTAAAACCCGCCTGGTAGTCACCTAATATGTCTTCTGAATATGGTTTTAGTCTATTTAGTAATACTGCGGATAGTATCTTATAGCTTGTGGACAGTAGTGATATTCCTCTATAATTTCCACATTGGAACTTGTCTCCTTTCTTAAAGATAGGTATCAATAATGACTCTTTCCAGTCATGGGGTAATTCTTCTGTCCTCCAGATTTTTATTATTAGTTCGTATAGCTTTAGATGTAATGCATGGCCACCTGCCTTTATAAATTCAGCAGCAATTCCATCAGTCCCAGTTGCCTTATTGTTTTTAAGTCGTGTGATTACATATAGGATTTCTTCAAATGTAGGTTCTTCAATTTGTGGTTCGCATGTTAGAACCTCTTCCTGTGGGAAAATGTTACTTGGAGCTTCACAATTTAGTAATTCAATAAAATATTCTTTCCATGTGTTGCACATTTCCTCATTGGTATTTATCATATTCCCATTTTTGTCTTTTAAACCATATGTGTTTTGTTGGTGCCCTCGTTTCATTGACTTCAGTTCTTTAAAAAATTTTCTGGATTCATTTTTCTGGTGATTAGTTTCCATATCTTTGATTATATTACTCATATATTCTCGCTTCTGCTGTCTGACTATTTTTGTAGCCTCTTTACATTCATTTCTATAATGCTCTTCCTTTTGGATGTTATTGATGTCATTTAACCATACATGTCTGGCATTCTTCTTCCTAATGACTGCTTCTTCACATTTTTGATTGAACCATCTGTTCTTTCTATGTGTGGTTAACACACCGAGACATTCTTCTGCGGTAGATTGAATTGTATTCTTGATGTTCAACCAAGTTTGGTCAACGCTTTCCTCCGAAGGGTTTTGCAGAGTTTCAAGTTTACAATTTTATTTCATCTGTAAATTTCTCTTTGACTGTAATGTCTTGTAGTTTTTCTCTGTTATATGTTGGGTGTAATCTTTGTAATTTAGTATAGAAAGCTCTCTTAAGTTTTATTTAAAATTTTTCTCCAACGAGGAAGTGGTCACTGTGGCACTCAGCTCCTCTATAACTTCTGACTTGCTGTATGTTTGATGCATTTCTGTTGTTAATTAAAATGGGATCTATTTGATTATAGGTTTTATATGACTACTTATATGACTACTTATATGAATTAAATGAGATGCTCCCCGCCAGGGACTGGGTGAAGCCGGGCCGGGTCAGACAGATAGATAGATCCCCGCCAGGGCCTGGGTGGGGCCGGGTCAGCTAGTGTCTTTATAAATATTCATTTGTTGCTGCTTCTCTTCCTCCTGCTTCTACTTCTTTCGTCTTCTCTTCATCTTGCTTCTTCTCTTCATCTTGCTTCTTCTATCTATTTTTTTTGTCCCCAGTTCTGCTTCTCCTGGTGCTCGTTTGCTTCCTGGATATTAATCGTAAGCTGAGTATTGAAAACTAGCACAAGAATATTTAGGTGGCTGAAGGGCTTGCGAACGCGGTTTGTGAGCCCGTATACCCGGGTTCGAAACATGGCGGTGCTGGTTTTTTCGAAAAAGGTATAGGGGCCGGTCGTTCAGAAAGCAATGGCAAACTACTGAACGTAACACTTGCCTAGTACATCAACAGCAGCTGAAAATGCTGGTGTTGACTGCAACGTCCCGTAAGGGATACGCAACACAATAAAAAAAGCGTAGAATTGGGAGCTGTGGTAGTAGAGTGGCTAGCACGCTAGGCTGTCGGCCCACGGCTCATGAGTTCAAATTCACAACCAGTCTGATTTTGTTAATTGACTGGGCTCCCTGGTTCCCCCAGCCTAACACGAGCACTAGGAAAGGTCTAGGGAAGTAAAGGCAGTCAGCAGGATATTGACCCCATGACCCATCAAATGTTGATTATAAAAATATGGGACTAGCACCATGTGCCCAAAATGCCTCAAAAATATGTAAACACGATCATTTAAAAAATTGTTTCATTTGAAATTAATAGTACTTATGTTTATTGTTTGCTTGATGTTATGTACTTTGAGTTTTTAACTAGCATCCTTAGTTAGTTAGCCAACAGATCATCCTCTTTCTACGTGTACACCTTGGAGGAGCAAATGGATCATCATGGTCTGGCAAGAATGAGGCAGCGAGGAGTGACGAGGGGATCTGGCCGACGCTCGGCGCTCAGAGGAAAGGTGAGACGGACATATCAGATGGCTACTGGTACTATTGGTGTTGGAACTCTTCGCTGGCTGCTGAGGATGGGGACGGAGCACCTATGGGAATGCCCCGAATGCTGTGATGCCGGTTCCTAGATCAATAAATAGATCAATCATCCTCATTGCACATCGAAACATTCAGTCCATAAGTGCTCGGATCCCCTCCTCATTAAATCCCGCAGCGTGTAGTGGCTAACAACACCAGTTCTGTGTTGGTTTGTTAATCTTCTTTGGCTTCCCGCGTAGTGTTCTTGTTTGGCCACACCTCTGTTCATTTTAAGGACTGGCATCATTTGTTTACTGTCAGTTTACCACACAACATTATATGATACTGCTGGTTCAGGGTTTACTTCAAAGTTTTGTCATAATGAAGTTGTTGCATTTCTAGGAACCACTTTGGCCAGAAAGGCACCATTAACAAAGATGGGGCATCTCATCTAAGATCATCTGCTGCAACCAGTTTCCTAAGCTCAGCAGATTGCATTTTGACAAGTGAACAGGTAGGCAGGATGACTAAATGACTCAAAGGATGGCTGTGATTCTGCAACTGTGACCATATTGTTAGACCATCAAGTCAAACGCCATCAAGCTAGAGTAGACCACCATGCAGGAAGCACCATAGAAGAAAAGTCAACCAACACAGAACTGATGTCGTCAATCGCCACACGCTGAAGGAGATACTGAGGAGAGGATCTGAGCACTGATGGACTAATAAGTGTAATGTTCAATAAGGATGATTTGTTGATTGAACTAACTGGTCAATTTGTTTTAAATCTGAACTGGGTTCTCTCGGACTCCAAGCATACTCCTAAACCAACAGGCTCCAATAGGCAACTCATCTGTTCCACGAGTTATTGAATATTAATGGTGCTTTGTTTTTAATGTTTGGAGATAATCATGTTCACTGTCCTACTTTTTAGCAACAAATTTAAGCAAAAACTGATGTTGAAGGTCAGTCAGCCGGAGCCAGACTTCTTTTGGACACACTTGTTAAGAAGGAAAACTGGTTTGAGAAGCTACATACTGTTCTATGTCATCATGATGTAAAACTTGGGCACATAGCCAACATCATGATGCATGAAAAGTATCGAATCCGTGAGTATACACATGTAGTATGTGTTATTTCTTTATTGTTGCTTGATATCTATATGTATGTTTTGCTAGATTTTTGTTTTCTTTAGGCTGCACAGTATGGAATGACAGTTTGCTGTGATCACACCATTTTATTTTCTTGTAAAATGAATATGCAGCCACACACAAATTCACAAGAACCCCACATCTTCTTAACAATTCTTTAGTTGTAGTATACACTGCACTTCTTTCATTGATTTGAATACTTCCCCAACCTGGCTCCGTATTGTAATCACTGCTTTGTTGGGAAAGTTTAATACATTATTTATACAAATCTTTGTCACCGAATCTCTTTGTTAAGACTCAGTTGAAAATAAGGTAATTTAATAAATAATTCGCCAGCTTCGTTGCGAAGTAGTTACGGACGCAGTTCGTAATCTCGTATACCGCGTTCGAAACACAGCTTCGGGTGATTTGGCAGCAGGCCGCCTTGTGTTAATTCTTTACAAAATAATATGGGTGCCGGTCGTTCAGAAAGCAAGGGCAAACTACTGAACGTAAACTTGCCAAGAGATCACAGACAGCAAAAAACTTCTGGGGTTGACTGTGATGTCCCATAAAGGATATGCAACTAACTTAGTATATAATTTAATCTTTCACATCACACATACAGAGCTTTTAATCTTGTTGCCTTGAATCTACTGATTAACAATAAGCAATACACCAGAAATGGATGAGTGACAGATACAAACAGAAACATAAATGCTATAAATGGTGATGGGAACAATGATGTGACCTCATACACTAATCATTATTAACAGCACATGGTAGTCACAGAGAAGGGATCAACATCTCCAGGGCCTGGCCTTCCAAATGTTAGCAATTTAAATATATAAACTGGAGAAATATCGCCTCCCAACCTTACCCAACTAAAAAACTCTCTCAGTATAAACAGATATACATTTGTCCTACAGTCATCTCTGCACATTTCCCATAGACAGCTACTAGCATTGTTACAGAATTAATGCACACATCACTCAGTATATAACTTCGTCACGTAACACTGAATCACAAGTAAAGGATTGCTTCATAAATTCATAACATGGAATTATCTAAAACACTATCAATGAATCTGCTACAATCTTGGATTGTGGCTTCTTAACCTGCTACCTAACATTTTAAATAAAACTAGCTCTACCCTGAGATTCTATCACTCTCTATTATCAAACTGAAACTCTCTTCCTTCCACCCTCTACACTGCACGGTTCATGCGCACTAAAAGATCAGTGCACAGAACAAACACATAGTGAGGTCAGCATGGCTAAATGGATAAGATGTCCACAGATCTGATGCCGAGGTAGCAGGTTAATTACATTGTTGATTTCCCTTGACTTGGGGACGTAAATTACAAGTACCTCTGAAGGGGGGGGGGGGTGCACAGCCGCAAAGTTATGTACTTATCACTGGCGAGCAACCCCAGTTTGTCAGAAGTGACAATTGTTGATCTCTGACCGAGACCAAAATTTGTCGGAAATTGACTCGGGACAAAATTTATATGGCTGAAATAAAGATTAAACCCTTAAATATCCAAGAGCACAGCTGCAAGTGGCTCATTAAACAACTGTGAAATTAGCTGGTCTTGATATTCCCCGAGGAATGGGAAAGAGAAAGTTAGATCCCTAGGTTTATGTCTCCAAATGGATTACTAGGCAGGGCAAATTATCCCCTCTGACTTATCTCCTCCTGGTACTTAAGTAAACCCCCACCAATGTACACACACACAAACACGTATGCCCAATTGGAAAATAAAAGATAACTATGAGTTTAAAACAAACTACTATCACTTTAATTACTATAAATATTGTTGAACATAAGCTTTATAACAATTGTATATCTATAGTGATGAAAAATAATTACATAACTTTAAAGTTACTTGTATCCTGTTTGGATCTGTGATATGGTTACAGGTGAGATACGCACAGCAGGTCGGTCTTTGGAACATTGTTCTGTCCTGATGCCACCAGGTTACCAGCTGTCACTGCACGGGAAAACCTGGGCTCCTGTTGAGTACTTGGAAGATATAATTAAGAATGCGAGGTGTGATGAGGGGATCTGGCCGACAATCGACGCTCAGAGGAAAAGCGAGACGGACATATAATCAGATTGCTACTGGAACTATTAGTGTTGGAACTCTTCGCTGGCTGCTGAGGATGGGGAAGAAGCGCTTATGGGAATGTCCCGAATGCTGTGATGTCAGTTCCTAAATCAATCAATCAATCAAGTCTGGGAAGGACTTTTCTATCGTCTAATATGCCTGCAATTACAATTTCTCCCATCCCTTGTAACATCCAGTCATGAGGAATGCATGTCCTAAGTCCATGTCACTAATTGAGACACCTGGTTCCTTACAGCCGCTCCATTCAAAAGTTTGGTTTAGCAGATCAAAGGGTCAGTAGTGATATCATGAGAGTATCTGATCTCTGGGCTTAAGTGCCATGATCAGTCTCTGTGAAAGGCCTCCGTGAGTTACGATGAACGCTCGTTCATCACCCCTAGAAGGGCTAAGAGTACCATATACCCTATACCGGTTGTGGGTAATGTCTGCACCACTACACCTCTGCTTCAAACACAATCAATAGGGAATATGCCAATGTGTGCGGTGCATAAGAACACAAAAACATAACACCCAATTCCTCCTAGTGAGTTACCATATGACAATTTGCATCTCAAACATCAAATAAACATAAAGAATGCGAATTCAAAATAGGCATATAATGATATTCCTAATAATGTCATAGCAATGAGTTAGCAATAATATTGTTTATATACAAAACGAAACACATAAACATTAAAGGAATATGTAAGGATCATAGTCCTAGCATCGTATATTCCTACGGGTATAGTAAGAATAACAAATATAGCAGTATGATATAGACAGTAAACTGAAGAATACTAGTTCACAGATCAGTAACAAAAGATACTGATAGTCTCAAAGAACTAGCCTACAACAGCCTGCCAATGAAGGTCCCAAAGTTTACAGGCTATAACTAATATTCCTAGAAATGTCTAACAGCACAAGACTCGGACATCTCTATAAAGAAAGCATACATTGAGATTGTTCATACCTGTGCTTAAAATATGACGAAACTGAAGTGAACCGATCTAGGCAAGCGTATTTATACTAAGTACGACAAATGCCCTTATCTCTTCGGTGCTGTTTGTGTCTATTTCAAGTTACACATTCCCAGTTTTAATTGCCAGCTGCAATCTGTTTAACACTACATTCAGTCTGCGTGGTCAGCTGTCCATCTAGGTCCTGACACTTCGCAGGTTTCTGCAGGTAATTAATTCCCTTTATTCAACAGCTGGGCCAGTTTTAATCTCCATCTGCGGACAATTTCACGTCTGTCCAGCTAGGTGTTTATAATTCTGACAATTCACCTTTCTACAGGTAATTGCCTCTAGCCTACCACTTCTTTCCACCTTCATTATGTTGGTGAAAGGTGCTGGCGTCAAATTGCCCTTGTTCCCACATAGTCAGCAGACTGTGGTGGTTGTAATTACTTTGTGTCTGCAAGCTTACGTCATGGCTGGATAGACGTTGAGAAGCGTGATTACATCTTTATTCCTCTAATTGGCCCATCAGCTTTGTAGACCAAGAAAGTATTCTGGGATGGTAATGCGGCGTTCTGTGACAACAGTACCTCCTTGCCTGATGGCTATTAACAGTGATAATAGGGAAAGCTAATCCACGTGCAAAAATCAGTGAAGTGCACTCACTAGCAATAGCACATGTATGGACTACGCTTCAGACAAATTGCAAGATTGATTGGGAAAAGAATAAGGGGAAGGCAATGAAGTAAATATCTGGATAGCTTGACCACATGGCATGGTCAAAACAAGAACACAGAGCTGATCCATTACTCTGGTGATTGTTTTATATGGCTAAACATAACCGCCCACGCTTTTTGGCACGGCAAATATATATATATATATATATATATATATATATATATATATATATATATATATATATATATATATATATATATATATATATATATATAGAGAGAGAGAGAGAGAGAGAGAGAGAGAGAGAGAGAGAGAGAGAGAGAGAGAGAAGTTGACGAGGCCGAGATGTCCAACGCACATGCGCTCTAACTTCCTATATGCTGGCAATGTGTTCATTCCACACATCAGTCGTTTGTACTTAAACATTGACTTCTATTTCAGAAAGCAATGGCAAACTACTGAACATAAAATTGTACAGTAAATCACCAACAACCAGTAGGAGTATGGAGTGATTGCCATGCACTGCAAAGAAAATGAAATTGAAATATACCCACACACACTATAAAACATCATCATCACCACCATCAAGTGAAATATACACATAGACTATAAAACATCATCATCACCACCATCAAGTGCTTTGCCGAATGGAATAGCGATCATGCTTCTCCACATCTTGCAATCTGCAACCGTATGTATAAGTTTGTGTCCTAACACCATTCCATGCTATGACTGCAAGTCTTCAAGAATCTTCTGTCACTGTCTTTATCTATCTTTACACATATCTTTCTGTTTGTCACATTTTCCAGTTTTTATCTTCGCATAAAACAAAGTTGACTGCATATCTATTACAGGACGTTGCAGTCAACCCAAACATTTGTTAGCTGTTTGTGATTTCTTAGCAAGGTTATGGTCAGTAGTTTGCCATTGCTTCTCTGAATGACCAACACTCATACCATTGTATGAAAACCAGCGCAAGGTGGTCTGCTACCAACCGGTCTGCTACCAAATCACATGCAGCAGTGTTGATTGTGTCTGTAACCCCTTCGTCACAGTGTCGGTTATCTTCTCATAATGTGGCCAGACATGTTGATTGCCTTTTTTCTTGTGTTAGTGATAAGTTGTCTTTGTTTCTTAGTTAGCCCTTTTCAAAACATTTAGATTAATCATTATGACTGTCCAAGGTATTTCACCATTCTTCTCCACATCTGTGAGACCTGGTTTTTTGTTTGTTTTACTTGTTTAGTAATTGTCTTGGATTCACAACCTTATGCTAAAACTGCCTCTATGTAACATGCTCTCTCTCTCTTTATGTATATATCTGTATTTTTCTCTTCATCTGATAGAACAACAGTCTGCAAGCTATCAAAGGTTCCGTAGAGATACAAGGTATATTTTACTTGTTTTGATTATTATTAACAAGGTTGTAGAATGATAACTCAACAACTGATGTAATAATGAGCATTAACTGATTAAGTTCCATGGGATGATTAATCGTCTTAAGCAACTTCCTATGTCTGCCATGTGATTATAGATTATTGAGATATTATTGCGAAATATCTCAATTAAAATATAAATATAGTAGCTTCCCCAAGCAATCTTCTTAATTAATGTGATATATAATACAACATGTATACTGCCATATTAACTACTTTTCCAACTGTTATCTCATAACTGTGACACCACCCCTACTTCCCATTTTCCGTCAGCCATTTTTGTTTGGTCCAAACCTACTTTTTGTTTGGCACTGGATCTGTTAAGCTGCTGCGATTCATCATCATCATCAAGTGCCCCGCCAGCTGGCGTAGGTGTTCATGGCTCTCCACAGATCTCGGTCTTTGGTGTTCTGGATCAACTCTGCTGATGGTATTCCTCCAGGTCACTGTCTTAATCCATCCAGCATCATTTCTCTTGGTCTGCCTCTGCCTCTCTTCCCCTCGATCTTTCCAGTTCTCATGATGTTCTCCAATGCCTCTCTTCTCATCACATGACCGAAGAAAGCTGTTTGTCTCTTTCTTATTGTTGTATATAATGTTCTAGTTTCATTAGCCTGTCTCAGGTAGTCGTTGCTGTGATTATACATCAGATATGTAGAGTCAAGACGACAGAGGTTTTGGGAAAATGACACAGTTGTGCATGCACCCAGTTTCTTAAGTCGTCATTCAGGGGCAACATTAGTTTATGAACAGCTTAGATGGCAGACTGTGAAGTGTTGTATGTACAGCTTAGGTGGCAGACTGTAAAGTTTTGTATGTGCTGAACAGATGCAAATGGCAGTTCTTCTCATGCTGGTTATGCAGACAACTGCGTCCCAGATAGGAATACCCAATGTGTGGGGATGTTGATCAGGATAACATGACATCCCAGACAGGAATACTCAGTGTGTGGGGATGTTGATCACGATAACTTAACATCCCAGACAGAAACACCCAATGTATAGGATGTCAATCACGATCACATGACATCCCAAACAGGAACACCCAATGTGTGGGGATGCCGATCATGATAGTTGTTCAATATCCCATGAGAGTTCCGCCAACTTCTTCTTTCTGTCTGTTTTCATCCTTTATGTAGCGTAGCGTCAGCTACGATGATAAGGAATCTATCAAAGTGCTGTGGATAGACTTTCTACGAATAGAAAAATAGGTCACTGGAGAAGACAAGACTGAATAGCTCGTAACTCTAGGCGGAATAAAGGTCCCAGAACAAGTCTAATCTTCTGACAGTGTTCAGGCAGACAGGAATGGCGTACAACTATACTGGTTTGATACAGACAGTCTGCCAAGGTTGTCTAGCTACGTTGCCTGAAATAAAACAAAGCTCGAGCCCCCAACTCTAATCCCTCTCACCGACACGGAGACAGACAGAGTAAAATATATAACAGAGACAAACTTTCATATCTTCTCACTCTACTATGACTAAGGGTAATTAGGTAACAACTAGTGGTTGTAAAATTTAAGAAACTACCAATGTTGCATTTTAATCATAGAATATGGCCTGACAAAGGTTGGTATTATTTGCATGTAGATGGTGGTGGTGGTGGTGGTGGTGGCCAACGGTAAGTTTGGCCACTTATCTTCTGGTTCTCCGGCTTACACAGTGCGTGTAAACTCTAGTTAGTAGGCATAAGTGAGATGGTGAGTGATGCTCCACAATGAGTGAGTCACACAGGTTGGCGCATCTAAAGCTGGGCGCTGAAGGTGTCAAATCCTTCTAATCTACTGACCGAACTTGTCAGGTACAAAAACTTTGCTCTAGGTATCTCTCTAATATATTGTAAATATATTTATGGCCGTAATACGTGCCAAAGATAAAACTCTTAACACTTTATAAGTATTTTATAGAGCCTAGCGACTAGCAGATGTTTTTGCACCGACGTCTAGATTGCGAAAAAGCGATTTTAGTATTTTTCTCCTGACCGGAAGTGGTCGTGCCAGGGAGTTCGTTTCCTTTCCTTTATCCGACCAAATTGTGCAATAGTCGTAGCCAAATTTGTAGATTTGGCTTTGTAAATTCAGCCTCTCCCCCAATCCTACTATAACGTATTATTTCATATTAAACTAATACCGTCAATTAGCAGTAGATTTATGCTATAGCCATGGACTATCTATACATAGATATATAGGAATAAAAACGCAATTAAATTCTTCTATAATTACATAAGGGGTTTACAAGGATTCTTCCCCAATTTAAGCAAAAGATGATGGGGAAGCTGGAGACTTCGTCACATATGCCCACCGTTGAAAGTAAAGCTCGAGAATTCGGGCTTTACTCCAACCAGCACACCCCATCAGATTTTGTTGGCACTTACTCCAACAACCCTGGAATATATGGACCAGTCTCCCCCTCTTCTTCAGTAGAACAATTCCTACTGAAACCCTGCTTCTTCGTTTCTAAGACATCTTCTAAGAAACCTCCTCCCTTGATGTCGTTTCCATGGACACCTATGACGACCTGGTCGTCCCCACCCCTCTTCTCTATTCTGAATTCCCAGAGAGTGTTCTCCCCTAAAGGAATAAGGGTTACTGGTTGGCACAGTAACCGGTAAATGATTTTGTCGGACTGGGTCAGTACGGTTTATCATCGTGTTTACTGTGTCACCTCTAATCCATCCAGGCTTATCTGTTGGCATCGGGGCATGAGAATCTGGAATTCGTCTCATCTTCCCTGATTCAGACGTCTCCGAATCCAGGTTGATAGAGACATCATTCACTGTCTCCTGAGGCGTCAAGGGATACTCCATCTCTGAGTTATCTCCCCCTTCGACCACATTTGCCACCGATAATGCCATCAGATGCACCGGTGGATCATTTAATCTTTCTACATGTTTCCTAATTAAATACATGGGAAAGACTTCCGGATTACCCTGAATGTTTAATTTGTAATGGGTGCGAGACACCTTATCTGTAATAAGGAATGGCCCCTGCCAACCCATATCTAAAGGATTATCCCCCTTGGGTGATAATACCAATACTTGATCACCTATCTTAGGTGGAGTTCCACCATGAGTAGGCTGGAACCAGATGGCACTCTTTACATGACCTGACATATCGTTTGATATCCCGGGTCATCCCCGGCCAGAAATAGGAGAAATAAAGCCTTTGGATGGTTGCTTTCATCCCCATATGCCCACCTGTCCGAGATGGAGTGTACCATTTGTAAGACATGGTTACGATACCTTTTGGGTACCACAAACTGTTCGTGGACGTGATCCATAGTTCCCGCCCTACGGAATAACAGTTTATCCTTTTCGTAGAAATCACCAGCTACCGGTGGATTTCTAGATTTTGGCAGTTTGCCAAAGCAGGATTGTAAAGTGGGACATGCTGCTTGGGCAGCCCTAATCTCCCGAGATAATGGGTGGATAAGAATTTCGGGTTCACTCAAAGCGGTGCCCTGATTCTGGGTCTGCATAGCACATGTATAAGTTGTGGACTTAGGTTCACCCAGATATACATATTTTCGCCCTAACATGAAGGGATATACTGGATCATCTAGCACAACAGCAGAAACTGTTCCGGTGACATATTTGGATGTCACCTTCACCCTAGCAACTTTAACAAGTTTAGGTTCAGAGCTCAGAGTAGCACCTCTTAACTCAATAGTGTGGTCAGGTCAATTGTCCAGGTTTCACCTAAGTGAGCTGCAATGGCCGCGTCACTCTCCAGACCCGTGTCATATAAACACGGTACCTGTCTCCCATTTACAGTAACTTTCTCAACGACTGGCGGTCTTTGATTATCATCAGGGGTCCTCCATTGGTGGTTCTTTTCCGCCAAAGTCAAACAAGCTGTGTAATGGACAGGGGGTTTGTTTTTGCAAGAGCTCGTATGGTGGTCATTTGTTCTGCAATTTTTACAATATTGATTACCCCCTCTATTACCTGTAGGTTGTTGAGGTTGAGATGACTGTTTACTATTGTAATTACCTGGATTTTGGTGTGGACTACCAGTGTGCCACCTGTTGTCCTTACCTTCAGAGTTATTGTTTTGATAACCCTGATTTTGTGTGGAAGGATTATTTTGGGTCTTATCAGTATGACTAGGTTTAGCAGTACCTGCCTCACCATGTGCAGTTAAATACCTTTCGGCTAGTGAGATTATCTCTTCTAATCTAACTCCACCATTTTCAGCTATGAACATTTGGAGAGCTTTCGGGAGACCCTCTTTGAATTGATCTGCAAGCATCATTTCCTGTAGCCCCTCATAGGTAGTATCAAATTTGCTCAGTCCTACCCACTTCGTAAAATACGTGTGTTGTCGTGAGGCGAACTGCGCAAATGATTCTCCCTGAGATCTTTTGGCTGTACGGAACTTCAGCTTGTAGGCTTCAGAGGTTAATTCAAATCTTTGTAAGAGAGCATTTTTGAGGGTATCAAAGTC
Source organism: Cepaea nemoralis (assembly GCA_014155875.1). Classification (NCBI taxonomy): domain Eukaryota; kingdom Metazoa; phylum Mollusca; class Gastropoda; order Stylommatophora; family Helicidae; genus Cepaea; species Cepaea nemoralis. Next base: position 103,315 of record JACEFZ010020775.1, read on the forward strand.
CCGCTCAAGACCAGGCGGAAGCTTTGTAAATACATCAAAAGCCGGACCACTGAGTCCTTGGGAGAGTTTGATATTAAATTTCTCTTAAGGCAGATTATACGCTTCACACATGATGACAAAGCGATCAAGGTATTCATCCATCTGATCCTCCTTTGGGTTGAAGTGGGCCAGTGGGAAGCTCATGGATCCTTGGGAGAGAGACGGTCCTGAAGAAATTTCACTACTGTGATGGGGAGAACTAGCACTACTGTACCTGGACGCATCCGGATTTTGCAACTCCAATCTCCTGACTTCCAATTCATGCTGTCTCAACTGTTCTTCCCTCTTCATTTCCAGTTCCGTTTGCTTCAGCTGTTGGTCTATTTCAGCTTGTCGCATCTGCATCTTCTCTCTAGATTCAATTTCTGCTATTCTAATTCTTTCCTCTCTTGTTTCCTTCTCTCTTTCCTTAATGATGTCCCGTTGTTCCCTTCTCCACTCTCGTTCTACTTCTTTTACATACTTGCCCAATTCGACACCTTCATACCCTAACAAAGTTCCTTCTTCTCTCAACTCCTCTTTCGTAGGTGGCTTTTCGGAAGACATTATTTGGTAACAAAGTTGGGATAATGTGAAGCACCCTGAAATACACTTACTCACCACTAAGTGATCTGTCCTGAAATTATGCAAGTAATAAATTCACTGACAGTATGCACATACACAACTGACGATACAACACAGGGACTTACCCGTCAGCCCACACTCACTTATGATATTGTCCCTAACTTTTTTGAACCAGGTTAACTTATGTTATATTATGTTATGTTATCTTATATTGGCTATCTAGTGTTTAGTTATGCTATGTTATACTACCTATTGTCACTATTACTTTCTCTAGTTTTACTTAGTATAGTTTAATATTGAGATCTACTGTGAGGCAACACCTTACTAGAATCTCTAGTGAAAGAAGATTGAAAGTTTGAACTATCTATCCCGGACGATAGCCAACCACTTGTAGCGTAGCGTCAGCTACGATGATAAGGAATCTATCAAAGTGCTGTGGATAGACTTTCTACGAATAGAAAAATAGGTCACTGGAGAAGACAAGACTGAATAGCTCGTAATTCTAGGCGGAATAAAGGTCCCAGAACAAGTCTAATCTTCTGACAGTGTTCAGGCAGACAGGAATGGCGTACAACTATACTGGTTTGATACAGACAGTCTGCCAAGGTTGTCTAGCTACGTTGCCTGAAATAAAACAAAGCTCGAGCCCCCAACTCTAATCCCTCTCACCGACACGGAGACAGACAGAGTAAAATATATAACAGAGACAAACTTTCATATCTTCTCACTCTACTATGACTAAGGTTAATTAGGTAACAACTAGTGGTTGTAAAATTTAAGAAACTACCAATGTTGCATTTTAATCATAGAATATGGCCTGACAAAGGTTGGTATTATTTGCATGTAGATGGTGGTGGTGGTGGTGGTGGCCAACGGTAAGTTTGGCCACTTATCTTCTGGTTCTCCGGCTTACACAGTGCGTGTAAACTCTAGTTAGTAGGCATAAGTGAGATGGTGAGTGATGCTCCACAATGAGTCAGTCACACAGGTTGGCGCATCTAAAGCTTGGCGCTGAAGGTGTCAAATCCTTCTAATCTACTGACCGAACTTGTCAGGTACAAAAACTTTGCTCTAGGTATCTCTCTAATATATTGTAAATATATTTATGGCCGTAATACGTGCCAAAGATAAAACTCTTAACACTTTATAAGTATTTTATAGAGCCTAGCGACTAGCAGATGTTTTTGCACCGACGTCTAGATTGCGAAAAAGCGATTTTAGTATTTTTCTCCTGACCGGAAGTGGTCGTGCCAGGGAGTTCGTTTCCTTTCCTTTATCCGACCAAATTGTGCAATAGTCGTAGCCAAATTTGTAGATTTGGCTTTGTAAATTCAGCCTCTCCCCCAATCCTACTATAACGTATTATTTCATGTTAAACTAATACCGTCAATTAGCAGTAGATTTATGCTATAGCCATGGACTATCTATACATAGATATATAGGAATAAAAACGCAATTAAATTCTTCTATAATTACATAAGGGGTTTACAAGGATTCTTCCCCAATTTAAGCAAAAGATGATGGGGAAGCTGGAGACTTCGTCACACTTTATCCCTCCTTTGGGATATACGTCCACAACCAACTCACATCAAGCCCGTCTCTTTGGTTATGTTCATGATTGGCTGGTATTTTAAGTTAAAGTTTTTCTACAGAATGGGAAAGCCAGCCTCATGCTGAACATTCCTTGGTCACCTCTTTAAATATTGATACAATTTTAGGTGACAGTGTGATGCCCGCTCTGTGACAAAGGGGTTACTACTGCAATTCGTAATCCCTCAAACACATTCGAAACACAGCTGCGGGCGATTTGGAAGCAGACTGCCTAACGTTGGTTTCCTATGCAGAAGGTGTGAGTGCTCGTCGTTCAGAAAGCAATGGCAAACTACTGAACGTAAATTTGCCAAGAAATCACAAACAACCAAAATATTGCTGAGATTGATTGCGACATCCTGTAAAGTATATGCAACTAACTTTATGTACAGTGTGATATTCTTTACTTCCTTTAAGAGTCTCTGTAATGCACAGGTGGAATCTCGCCTTAGTTGCACTCTTACAACATGCGTGGCAGATTGTAGTGTTAGTGTTCTTTGCTTCCCCTAGGGTTCTGTTAGCACACAGGCGGAGCCTCCTTAGTTGCTGTTTATGATGTGCATGGTAAATTACAGTATTACTGTTATTTGCTTCTCTTTAGGGCCCCTGTAACAATTGGGGGGGGGGGGGGGGGGAGAATTCCACCCACTGCCACTCTTGAAACCAACAGGTCAGCTGGCTTGTTGCCTGGCACCCTGCCATGATTTGGACACAGTGTACCAATTGAAGTCTTTGTAAAAGAGGAGTGGCAGTGCCAGCAATTGAAGTCTTTGTAAGAGAGTAGTGGCAGTGCCAGCAATTGAAGTCTGTGTAAGAGAGGAGTGGCAATGCCAGCAATTGAAGTCTTTGTAAGAGAGGAGTGGCAGTGCCAGCAATTGAAGTCTTTGTAAGAGAGGATTGGCAGTGCCAGCAATTGAAGTCTTTGTAAGAGAGTAGTGGCAGTGCCAGCAATTGAAGTCTTTGTAAGAGAGTAGTGGCAGTGCCAGCAATTGAAGTCTGTGTAAGAGAGGAGTGGCAATGCCAGCAATTGAAGTCTGTGTAAGAGAGGAGTGGCAGTGCCAGCAATTGAAGTCTGTGTAAGAGAGGAGTGGCAATGCCAGCAATTGAAGTCTTTGTAAGAGAGGAGTGGCAGTGCCAGCAATTGAAGTCTTTGTAAGAGAGGAGTGGCAGTGCCAGCAATTGAAGTCTTTGTAAGAGAGGAGTGGCAGTGCCAGCAATTGAAGTCTTTGTAAGAGAGGAGTGGCAGTGCCAGCAATTGAAGTCTTTGTAAGAGAGGATTGGCAGTGCCAGCAATTGAAGTCTTTGTAAGAGAGGAGTGGCAGTGCCAGCAATTGAAGTCTTTGTAAGAGAGGAGTGGCAGTGCCAGCAATAGTTGTAGAGGAGGCAGGCAGCAATTGAAGTCTTTGTAAGAGAGGAGTGGCAGTGCCAGCAATTGAAGTCTTTGTAAGAGAGGAGTGGCAGTGCCAGCAATTGAAGTCTTTGTAAGAGAGGAGTGGCAGTGCCAGCAATTGAAGTCTTTGTAAGAGAGGAGTGGCAGTGCCAGCAATTGAAGTCTTTGTAAGAGAGGAGTGGCAGTGCCAGCAATTGAAGTCTTTGTAAGAGAGGAGTGGCAGTGCCAGCAATTGAAGTCTTTGTAAGAGAGGAGTGGCAGTGCCAGCAATTGAAGTCTTTGTAAGAGAGGAGTGGCAGTGCCAGCAATTGAAGTCTTTGTAAGAGAGGAGTGGCAGTGCCAGCAATTGAAGTCTTTGTAAGAGAGGAGTGGCAGTGCCAGCAATTGAAGTCTTTGTAAGAGAGGAGTGGCAGTGCCAGCAATTGAAGTCTTTGTAAGAGAGGAGTGGCAGTGCCAGCAATTGAAGTCTTTGTAAGAGAGGAGTGGCAGTGCCAGCAAGTTGAAAGTCTTTGTAAAGAGGAGTGGCAGTGCCAGCAATTGAAGTCTTTGTAAGAAGAGGGAGTGGCAGTGCCAGGCAATTGAAGTCTTTGTAAGAGAGGAGTTGGCAAGTGCCAGCAATTGAAGTCCTTTGTAATAGAGGAGTGGCAATGCAGCAATTGAAGTCTTTGTAAGAGAGGAGTGGGCAGTTCCAGCAATTGAAGTCGTTGTGTTAAGAGAGGAGTGGCAGGTGCCAGCAATTGAAGTCTTTTTAAAGAGAGGAATGTCAATGGGTTGGGTACCCACTCAGGCCACATTTTTCCATTTGTGAACGTTAAGAGCAATATGGACCTGAGGATTCGGACATTATGAACTTGCTCTGTTAACGCCAGGCTCCACGAGTTGGTACCGCTTCAGTGCTGCAGTGATGGCATATTCATGACTGAAGGGTGTACAAAGTGAACAGTAAAGGACCCTTTATTTACATGCAGTAAGAGTGCACGTGGGCTTATGTTTCTAGACACGATATGTTGTATAGACCAAGTAATACTTGGTGAGTGTGATCAGTGTCGTGGCGGCCACCTTTGCTTCCCCAAATATTTCCTGGTACCCATTTTAGGCTGGTTTGACCGGGAAAGCACAAGTTGATGGTTAAATAAATCAACCCAAATGTGGATTTCAACCAATGACCATTGAGCCAGCTGGTGAGCCACTCCGCCACCAATGCCCCTTGAGGTGGTGGGCCTTTAATAATCATCATATTATTTCTTTTGTTAATTTGTTTAAAACATAATTTCCAAATTATTTCATTAACAGGGCTGATTCTGTGTCAACACTTTCTGATCTGTACATTGAGTACAACAGGAAACTGGAAAAAATGACTCGTGATTTATTTGTGGCAAAAATCGATGATCCGGTCACTGCTCTACATGTGTTCCAGAAGTGCAGTGATAAAGTGTTCACAAAGTTTGATCGTGTAAGTTAAATTTTCTGCCGATGTTATGTGTGAGTCAGTCAACTTAGATAGCCCACTTGGCACTGATATTGTAATCAACATGATATACTTATCATCTTCTTCTTCTTTATGCTCATTTCTGTTGAAAAGAGACATTAGGTGATAGTTACGGTGTCTGCATCATACATGTGGCAACAGTAGCTAGTCAGCGGAACCATTCAGTCCGTAAGTGCTTGGATCCCCTCCTCAGTATCTCCCTTAGTGTGTGTCAGCTGACAACACCAGTTCTGTGTTAATGGACTTCTTCTTGACCCTCTATTCTTGTCTGGCTTCACCCCTTTTGACTTGATGCTCTTGCAGCCTGGTCTAGGTTGCAGATTCACTGTCATCACTTGATTAGTTTTGTTGCCCTGCCTTTCTGAGTGCATTCAGTATACAAGGGGCCTTCAAATGAAAAGATTACAAGTGTGATAGAAATTGCAGCAACCATGCCATTGCCTTGTATCCTGTCAATATTGTTGTTAAAGATGTCAAGAGTGTTAAACACATTACATCGCAGTGCAGATGAACACGGTGATGTCATAAGGTCAGTTTAAAGATGTCTGCCCCAGTTTTGACATGCACCAAAGAGGAGCAGCGTTCTGTTATCCATTATTTTGCCAGTGAAGGGGTGAAACCTATAGAAATTCATTGGTGGATGAAGGTCCAGTATGCTAATGTATGCCTGTCAGTTCAGCAAGTGTGTGAGTGGAGTAGGAAGTTTCAAAATAGCGTGACTTCTGTGACAAACTGTTCGCGACCGGATCAGGCTCACCAAGTAGTGACCCCAAAGAATTTTTTCTACAAGAATCCAAGCACTTTATTGGCGCTGGAGGACTTGCATAGAACACAGAACTACATTGAAAAATGATACATTTGTTCTGTATTTTTCAGTATATATTCACACACACACCACCACCACCCCCCCCCCCCCCCCCCCCCCCAAAAAAAAAATTTAAGATTTTCATAGGAATTCCTCTCATATATTGCTTTTTCTAAAGTAGTCCAGCTCACAAGAATATCAGGTTGTTCATTTCTTCTTAAATCTGCTTAGCTTGGCACAAAAATGAAGCTAATGTTTATCAGCCTGGCCTCCTCAGAGATTCCATCCACTGTTTTCTAGCCCAGCCCATCTGGGTCTTCCTGAGCTTACTCACTGAATCACAGAAAACAACTTGCTAGGGTGAGAAGTCTGAGTTGACAATCAGGCCATTGCTTTAGTCACTGCCATCAGCTCCATAGTCAAGTTTCTTGTTGTCATGGTGAAGACATTGCAGTCTTCCTTCACACTCCTCTTATTGACCTGAGCTGTAAAAGCCCTTGAGCACTTCTCCTGTGCAACAACAGACCCATCTGTGTAGATGACTACCTCACCTTCATAAGAATTCTGAAATATCAAGGCCTGAACTTCTGCCTCCAGAGTTACCAGGTTTTGTTGCCTGTACCCCTATCCCTAGCCAGCTCTGTGGTGAAGGGGTTACAGATGCAATTCGTAATCTCGCATACTGCATTAGAAACACATCTGCAGGCAATTTGGAAGCAGACCACCTTGAATTGATTCCATACAATGGTGTGAGTGCCAGTCATTCAGAAATCAATGACAAACTACTGAACATAAACTTGCCCAGGAATTACAAACAGCCAAAATCTGCTGGAGTTGACCGCGATGTCCTGTAAAGGATATGTCACAAACTAACCCCTATCCAGCCTGATGTATACTGAAAAGAATGTACCACACTCTGTTGTACTTGTGTCTATTCTTCATATTTTATGTGTGAGTCAGACTGCTTACTAGACAGTCCTGCTGGCTCCATTAATGTAACCAACATGATAAAGATGCTCATCCTGTTCTTCTCCATGTCCATTTTTCCATCCATTGTCAGAGAGCTCTGGTAAGAGCCATGGTGCCTGTACCGTACATGTGGCACTACTAGCATCTTCTTCTTATAGTCATGCCACGTGGCATTGGTGATAATGTCGGTGCACAGCCTTCTATCTCTTGCACTGCCAATGATTTCTGTTTCTGATATTAATCCATGCTAAGATGTCAAACTGTCCAGCACCTTCTCTCTTGGTCTCCCCTGCCTCTCCTCCCCTTTAACTTATGAACTGTCTTTTACTGATAGAGTGACCAATTCTCTTTGTGAGTTAACTTCTTTCAAGATATCTGTATTGCCTTTTCTATCCATCCATGGCGTTCTCATCATTCAACTAGCAATAGTTGGAGAAACTGAATTCTCCATATGGTGATTTTGGCTTTGAATTGCTGTACCAGCATTTAAAAGATGTATTTTGCTTCTGGCTTGGAAAGCCTTGGTTTAATTCGTAGCGTGAACTGTGTGGATTCCCCCCCTCGACAGTTGGAAATCAAAATACCAAAAGTAAAACACAATGTTAAAGGGTGTGTATTTTAAATAATGTATTCCCTTAGTGAATTTAAATACAGGAGCCACAAACAGTAGGTTGCACAGTTTACTGCCTGGCATATTTCACTGCATCTCGTCAGGTGCATACTGCAGAGTTATATAACATATGCAGTGAATAGATGAATTATATTTTGGCTGAAATAAATACACATAGTAACTTTTAAAGATGTCAATTGAAACGAGAAAAAGAGTGATGAGATCTACATAGAACCTATACTTGTATATGGATGTGAAGCTTGGACAATGAGTAGTCAGGCTGAAAAACATCTGATGGCTGTAGAAATGTGGTTTCTGAGGAAAATGCAAAGAATACCATAGACTGCCAGAAAGACCAATGAACAAGTCTGTCAAGAAACAAATGAAGATTGTAAACTGAATAGAGACATTAGACGTAGACAGTCACAATTTTTTGGGCATGTTATGAGAAGAAATGATTTGGAGAACTTGGTGACAACTGGTAAGATTGACGGGAACAGACCAAGGGGAAGACCTAGAAGCAAGTACCTGGATGGCTTGGCCTTGTGGCATGGTCGAGACAGAAACACAGAGCTGATCCACGACTCTGGTGATCGAGTGAGATGGCAGAACATGACCGCCCACGCTTACCAGCATGGCACATGATGCATGGATGGAGTAACTTTTATGGGTAGAAAAGAGTTAATCAGCCTTCAGGCAACCTCCATGCAGTCTATAGGCTATAAAAGTCTAACATCGACCATCTCGCACTCCCTACTAAATAGCGGCCATAAAGTGAACAAAGCAAAAGTATTGCATGCATTGTATTTGACGAACAATAAGCATTTACCCAAATACACCTAGGCATCAGCAAGTAGGCATTTGAAACCTGGGCTATGCGGACAGAAAGATTTCATAATGACTTTGTGATTACTGTGGGGATAACACAAGCTGCATTTTCTCACACAAAGAGTAGGTCATACAGCCACCCCTCTGGCAAAATTGCCAGGTAAGGAAAGCTACTCAGAGATGGATAGAGCCCCATGACCTTGTATGGAATCTGTCTAGAGGAAGCCAACATTTCACAGATGCTTGCCAAAGTCGAACATTGGGACTTTTGAGGTGCATAAGTAGGTAAAAGACACGCTCCTTGAAAGAGGAACCAAAAAGAAGAAGAAATTTTTATAAGAATGAAGCCTGAACAACTACCGTTAAGAACATAGAATCAGAACAGAGTTGGATGAAGAGTCAGAGTAAGACCAAAACATTAAAAGATAGACAATATCATGGACACACAAAACACATACTAATATAAAGCACCAAAGGCAATACATCTGGCCTTAGAATGCAAGCTTAAGCTTCCCAAGATCCAGTCGCTTAACGGCAAGTGTCAGGTAAACTGACACCGGATCCACCTGGAGCTAGATGGTATAAATGTCAGATTTTGTGATCTGAGATTGTTGCAGTTTGTTTGTAGGATAATGTGAAAGAAAATGTTGCAATTTGGTTACGGAGTAATGTGAAAGGAAATGTTGCAATTTATGTACAGCATCATCTGAAAGCAAATGTTGCAATTTGATTATAGGGTATTGTGAAAGCAAATGCTGCAATTTGTTAGTAGGATAATGTGAAAGGAAATGTTGCAATTTGTTTATGGGATAATGTGAAAGGAAATATTGCAATTTGTTTATGAGATAATGTGAAAAGACACGTTGCAATTTGTTTGTAGGATAATGTGAAAGGAAATGTTTCAATTTGTTTACAGGGTATTGTGAAAGCAAATGTTGCAATTTGTTTGTAGGATAATGTGAAAGCAAATGTTGCAATTTGTTTGTAGGATAATGTGAAAGCAATTGTTGCAATTTGTTTGTAGGGTATTGTGAAAGCAAATGTTGCAATTTGTTTGTAGGATCATGTGTGTTGGGGGGTACGGGGTGTCAGGCATTGGAAGCACCTTTGGTAAGGATGACTCTCATGTCCTATCAGGACCGATCCTCCACTGGTCCAAGCCTGACACCCTGCTCGTGCCTGTGGCTCCTAGTAGCTGTCAGCATGCGACAGCGGCCACCCCCCGGGCAACAGCTGTGAGAGGCTGGCTAAACCAGGCATGGGTATCCGATTTGGTGTCAAACCAAGAGGTAAACTAGGGTATGCCTACCCAGCATGTGAAGACAGGATTCGGCAGACTGCGCGGAAGAAATCATTCCTGATTCAATGGGCAAGACGGCGTTTACCTGCAAAGCGTTGTGGAACGTAATGAGCACGGCAAGGCACGTAGAGCGCCCTGGTCATCCACTGCACCTGTATTCGTCTCCAGTCGTCTCGACTTGTCTTGCTACTGGACTCAGATGGACTCAGGCGAGAGAGTGAGGTCGACGAATTGCGCAACTCTTCCTCACTTTAATCCAAGTCATCGCGCAAGTCATTCTTCATCCAACAACAACAACAACAGGATAATGTGAAAGCAAATGTTGCAATTTGTTTGTAGGATAATGTGAAAGCAAATGTTGCAATTTGTTTTTAGGATAATGTGAAAGCAAATGTTGCAATTGGTTTGTAGGATAATGTGAAAGCAATTGTTGCAATTTGTTTGTAGGATAATGTGAAAGCAATTGTTGCAATTTGTTTTTAGGATAATGTGAAAGCAAATGTTGCAATTGGTTTGTAGGATAATGTGAAAGCAAATGTTGCAATTTGCAATTTGTTTGTAGGATAATGTGAAAGCAATTGTTGCAATTTGTTTGTAGGGTATTGTGAAAGCAAATGTGGACCGTCTAGGTAATCTCCCAGCAGCTTACTTGCTCTTTAGCAGACTTTTGTTGTACGATTCTTGGCTGGATGTTTTGCTGCAAGTACTTGTAAATGAAGACATCAGGTTACAGGAATTGGCCGCAGAAATTGAATCAAGCACACGTAAGTTATAGTATGATAACAGTATTTTGCAAGGTTGAAAACATGATCACTTATAAAATATTTGTCAGTTGCAGGAAGAGTGTGAGCATGTGTGTTATTCTTCTGTTTGTTTTATCGGAATCAGTCTATATCAGCAATGTTGTTTCCCCCTGAATTGAACTATCTTCTGCTGATCATGCTGGTTTCTGTAAGGTTTGTCTTATAATGTAGGCCTTTCTTAGTTCTGTTTAGTGTAGTGTTCTAGTAAATATTCTACTGAAAATGAGTATTAAAGTGCTATGTAGATCTTGTCTGCATTATAGAAAAGGAAAAGTATTTTATGTCATAAGTCACTATCATTGAATGTCAGAGACAGAGAGTACTGTCATGTTATCATCATCATCATCAGTGCCATGCCGGCTGGTGTGGATGATCACGCCTCACCACAAATTGGAAACTGCCAAACATTTCCAATGGCATGGATGAGTTTGTGTGTTGACTCCCTTCCAAGCCATGACACATGACTGTCAAAAATCTTTTCACACATTTTAACATTTAATTTGCATACAGTTGCTTGATGACGATTGGGTATCACATGTAGCACATGATGCACCCTACTGAATTAAGATACTCCACTGGAATCCCCTTTAACGTCATTATCTTTACCGATTTTGTTTCACGGGCATGATTTTCTTTGGAAAATACAGCAGTGGTTTCCTCTTGCCTTCCGCGGGTGTGTGTATAGTTGACTGTAGTCTTTGTCTAACAGACAGATCCTGCAAGGCAGCAGATGGGAGGAGGTTATATATGGCGCCTCTTACCCGCTGATGATTACGTCATAGAGCTAAGAGGTATTTTATAGAGATAGTTGCTCCATTCCCCACCAACTAACACTCGGTATCTCAGTGACCACCGCCTGTGTTGGTCCACAGCTGCTTATTCAAAATATTCACAGCTAACCCCTAGACAAAATATCTAGAGGCCTCTCCACCATCTGCCACCCGGTGGACTCGCCTATTGGTAGGACAGGCTCCTTATATAGGACCTATTTTGCTGTATGGCAGTTGCCAGATAACAAACACTAACACACAACAGACAGAGAAAGATGGAAGGGATTTTCCTAAAGTATGCACCGAACTATACAGTGCACAAGAAAACTAAGGAGATGAGATGCATCAGAGGACAACAAACAAGGATACGCTGTGGTCCCATCTTCAAAGTCAGACGTGTGTTCCTTGTGTGGATCCAAATTCGTGGCGCAATTGGATATTTTCATGCAAGTGTATTTGGTATTCAAGTGGACGACAGGAGGAGTCAATTGCTGAGATCGAACAACCGTGGACATAAAAGCGAGATGAATTTACCAGGAATCTAACGACACGGATCGAAAGAACAGTAGAATGGAAACAGGCTGGGCGCTGAAGTGAAGGTTAGAGACATTGATCATAGCAATTCTAGATGCTCCGAGTAGGTGTTAGTCCTGTGGCAAGGATGCCCTATAGAGACGATGAATTTTTATGAACTCATGTTGATGCACCCAATAAAACAGGTGTTGTATTAACTTGTCACTGGAGCCGCGTCTGTATTTTCGTTGCCAAGTTTGCTTTTGCGTTCGTATTACTGGGACGAGCCAAACTTCAATAATACCTCTGGTAGATTTGAATAGCTTGTATTACAGCATAGCTGAGAGGGATCTACTCTGAGGCAGCAGTGAATTATGGAGCGCTAATGAACAAATTTAGGAAGAGCTTGAAAGCAGTGGAGATGTTCCAGAGACGAATATTGCAAATATCTTGGACTGCTAGAGTTACTAACAGTGATTGTCTCAAAGTAGAACATTTTGTTACATGTTGCATGTCCTTTGCAGGACAATACGAATAACCCCTACCCCAGGCTGATTTACTCAGCAATTTTAGGTTCAGTGGTACTTACTGAACAAGAAATCCTCTAAGTTCAACTGAACAGCCTGTAGATTTAATTCACAACCCCAGCGCACAGGAAGTTTGCATTAAATCCTGTTGCCTTCACCTCTAAGTAAAACATTGTTTATAACAATATGCAAGAGAAAAACAGTGTTCTTTAGTTACATAATTAGAAAAGAGGCAGCGAAAAACTTCATGACATTTAGAAAGATCAGTGGGAGAAGAGACAGAGGCAGACCCAGAGGAATGATGCTGGATGATCTGAGATGGTAGCATGGAGGAATATCAGCAGAGTTGATCCAGAACGCCAAGGACCGAGATCTGTGAAGAATGGTTTGGCCATGCAAGTAGGTTACCAACTAACAGTATACCACAATAATCAATGATGTACAGACCAGAGGAAAGCAGAGGAAGAGGCCAAACCACTTAAACGATGGACACAGGGAATAACAGAGTCCATGGGAATATTGAAGTGCTACATAGAACCTATACTTTTGTATGGATGTTAAGCGTGAACAATAAGCAGTCAAGCTGAAAAACAGTTGATGGCTGTGGAAATGTGGTTTCTGAAGAAACACGGAGCTGATCCACGACTCTGGTGATCGAGTGAGAACATGACCGCCCACGCTTATCGGCATGGCACATGATGGATGGATTGATGGAAATATCGATACATGAAGCCCATAAGCAGGCACTCTCCCACTGTTTATACTTCACCTCGACACAGCAATGTACAAGAGGAACATGATGAGATGAGATGAGAGATTTATTGGCATTTTTTTGGGAGGCGCTCGCTTGGTTTGAACTCAAGCGTAGTCTATACACACTATTTATAGTAGTGATGGACTGAATTTTGCTTGTGGATTAGCCTTCCCTATTAACAGTATTCCTCGCCACCAGGTGAACCCACTCCTACTTCAGAGGTATTGGGCAGTTATGAGAAGAATAAAAAAACATTGAAAATTTAATAACTGGTAAACTTAGCAATTTTGGTCAATATTTAAATATTGGGTATTTACTTATGAAATGATAACATTTGGATACAGCTTGACAAGACGAATCCAACGGTATCTCAACGAAGAGTATACGTTAATTCTAAGCAGAGTTATGAATTTTTTGGTGACGTAATTTAATACCAGGAAATGTAATGATGTCCTAAGAGATAGGGGAATCTGATAAATTCTGCCTTCTATTACTGTGGCTTGTTTATTTTTAAACGGACAATGTAGTACCATATATCATTGCGTCCGGGGTGGTGAGGCCTAACTTGACATATTATTTATTTTTCGATAGGATGTGCTGTGACCTAATTAACAATTTAAAATGTCCACCAATTGTGTATTATTTGCCTTCTATTACTGTGGCTTGTTTATTTTTAAACGGACAACGTAGTGCCATATATCATTGCGTCCGGGGTGGCGAGGCCTAACTTGACATATTATTTATTTTTCAATAGGATGTGCAGTTCTCTCGGACTTTGAAGAAAGTGATTGTACATTAAGTGATAGTATATGACATAGTGTACAGATGTCTGACAATCACATACAATATGTTGTATTTTGTAAATATTTGTGTTCATGTGTGGATTACAGGCAAGATTGGATTATTTATTTTATAGGTGAGTACAATTTTAAATCTGCCTTCGTTATTCTTCATTCTCAATACTTCGTGTGACCTATTTGCAGACGACTGGACTATATACACTAGTCAAGAGAGCCTTAGTGACTTAGAGAGCTCTTAAAAAACGAACTTGACAACCTTAGTAGATGGAGCAATGAAAACCGCATGTTAATTAACATCGACAAAATCAAATCCATACTAATAACGACCAGACAAAAACTACAGACCCTAGCCATAACTGGGACACCACGTGGACACGTTACCTATAATTAATGTAAATGAATATAAAACATTAGGTCTTTTAATTGACAGACATTTAAACTGGAGCTCTCATGTTCACATCCTTACCAAGAGAATAGCACAACAAGTTTACCAACTTGCTAACATTCAGCACTTTTTGGGTGAAAGCACACGAAAAATATTCTATGCATCCTATATCCAATCACCTCTTGATTATTGTTCCACAATATGGGATGGATGCCCTAAATCTAATATGAAACGACTGTGTTCGCTTCAAAACTGCGCTATATGTCTAGTTTCTAGCATAAAGCATGTTGAAAGTAATAAATTATACAGCCATCTAAGACTTCTACCACTTTGAAAGCGCTTCCTTTTTAACAAAGCCAAATTAGTGAATAAAATTATATCTGAAAATACCCCAGAGTATCTTCTACCGTTAATTCAGTCTAATGCAATGAACAGTAAGCGCTTAAATTTATTACTGTGCATGGATGTGTTTGTGAATGGGGGATGTGTTGGTGGGTGGGGATGTGAGTGAGGGATGTGTGTATGGGTGGGGAGATGTGTGTGTGGGTGGGGATGTCTGTGTGTATGGGTAGGGGTGTGTGGTTAAGGGGTGTGAGGCTGGGGGATGGGTGGTTGGGTAGAGGATGTGTGGGTGGGTGATTGTATATGGGTAAGGGTGTGTGGTTAAGGGATGTGTGTTTTAAGGTATGTTTGGTTGGGGGATGGGTGGGTGGAGGATGTGTGGGTGGTAGAGGATATGTGGGTCGATGAGTGTGTGTAGGTTAGGAGATGGTGAGGCATGTTTGTATGGGTGGGCTCGGGATCTGTGAGTGAGCTGGGGGAGATGGGAGATTATGTGGGTAGGTGTGGAATATGTGAGTTGGTGGAGAGATGTGTGGTTGAGGGATGTGTGTTTGGCTGGGTGGTTGGAGGTGTGTGGGTGGAGGAGGATATGTGGGTGGGTGATTGTTGGTGGGTAATGGGACGGGTGGAGGATACGTGAGTGAGTGGGGAGATGTGTGTGGGTGGATGTGTGGGTTGGGGAATGTATGTGTGCTTGGGGTGTGGGTGGATGGGAGGTGTGGTGAGTGGGAGGTGTGTGTGGTGAGTGGGAGGTGTGTGGGTGGTGAGATGTAGGTGTGGGGATATGGTGGATGGGTGGGGGAATGTATGTGTGTGGGTTGTGTGTGTAGTTGGGTGAGGGATGTGGGGTGAATGGGGGATGTGTGGTTGGGTGGTGGATGTGTCTCATAACATCGTAATATGCATTGTTTATGTTTACAAAATTCATTTGACAATGTTTTTTCCTATGCACTATTGATGAACGAAAGATTAGTGATTGGAAGGGCCGAATGTAAGACACGGGCCTGCGTGCCCAATTTGTTACCCTTTGAAAATAAAGTCTGTTCGTTTATTCGTTCATTCTGTTCTTTATTTTATAGCATTCTGTTCACTAACACCATAGAAATGATGTTTTTACTAACTTAACCTAAACATCTCAGGAAATGCCTAAAAAAAATCCTGCCCGTTCAGAGTTAGACAAAGGCAAAACGCTTGCCCTGTAAAGGGTTAAATGATCCTCCCTTCAAAAACTATGAAAATGTACTTACATTTGTTTGATCTGTTCACTATACACTGCATTAGCTTTCTTGCTCTCCATGCCTGGCGGTTTGGTGCTATCTGTTGTAGGTCTTGGATGTTTATTTGGCCATTGAATGAGCCTTCTCTGATGATGGTTCTACACAGGGTCTCCCTTGGTCTTCCCTATTTTGTTCCCCCTGTCGGTGTCCATATGAGGGCCTGCTATATATAGAATAAGTTAATTAAACCATACCGGTCTCTGTGGCTAAGGGCTTGCGAACGCGGTTCGTGAGCCTGTTTACCCGGGTTCGAAACACTGCGGTGTTCGTTTTTTCGAAAAAGGTATAGGGGCCGGTCGTTCAGAAAGCAATGGCAAACTACTGCACTTGCCTAGTACATCAACAGCAGCTGAAAATGCTAGTGTTGACTGCAACGTCCCGTAAGGGATACGCAACCAATTTTTTTAAAATTAAACCATTCTCCCAGCCCGAGAAGATAAATAAAAAAAAATTACATCAATAAATGTTAACTCTTTTGTAACAAATATCTGCATGCAAAATTCTTAACTGAAAAATATAAATCATAAAATAACCTAGAAATAGATATATACATATAGCACAATAGTATAGTTTATAAATGTTATAACAAAAATATAAAAAATATAAAATAACACAAGGTAATCCAGCTTTACAGAAAAAAATTACGATGCGTATAGGACGTTGCTGCAACTAGCCTTCATCTACAAACAAATACATACACAAAACACAACATATAACCACAGAGAAGACTCTCCAGTGACTACATTAAGGTATAAGAATGGAATGAGAAGAATAGGAAGCTGAAAAAAAGTACAATTGATTCTAATTCCATTTTGGGAATTAGGTAAAAATGTTTCCAACAGATGCTATCAATACTATCATAATGTAAAACTAAAAATGAAATATGAAAAATGAAATCCCGTTACAGGTGTATAATATAATTTAGTATTATGTTAATATTATTATTAATATTATTTATAAACTATATACATGTCTGACAATTTGCTTTCAAAATTATTTTCAGTCATATCAAATGGTGTACAATTGTACAATTACACAGATAAACTATTGCTTTAATGACACTTGTTTTCTGTTTAATTTTAATAGTTAAATTACCAGTTCTAATTATAAATAAATACAGGTCCGCTGAGGAGCGGCTGGCCGAGAGGCTAGAACGCCGGACTATCATTCGGGAGGCCCGGGTTCGATCCCTCGGTAAGGTGTCAGTTTTTTTCTGTCAGGGGCAAAAAGAAAATCCTAACCTGCACAGTTCGCGGCGACTGCACTAGCCAGGTGGCCTTTATTCCTCAGGCTCAAAGACCCCTCTGCCATACACCGCAAGGTACTATATTGGCAGTAAATGACAGTTATGACAGGTCCGCTATAGTTTATTGTAATTGTATGGGCACCGCAATCTTGAATTTTGTGTTGTGACGACTACGTTACTAAATATTTTTTCCTGAACGCCAGCAAATACCAGCAATGTTGAAACTCTTCACATTTATGTAAAATTGAATGAGGGATTCAAAAATGCAAGAAAAAGTTAAGTCTTCTTTTTACTTCAGGAGTTATAAGACAAATTAAAAAATTGAAAAGTGTAAATGTTAAATGTTAGTTGGTTGGTGTATTCCCTGGAAGGCTTGAGTTTTAAATCTTTAGACTGATACTTTGACTTCCAGGTCCTTTAGGTTCCAAAAAGGGCTTACATTTATCAGAGTGAGGTTCGTGATGAGACTGTCCTGCCTACCTAGTACTGATGTACCATCTCCCTGTGGACTGCTGCAGGGCTCTCCTTCCCCTCTGCAAGCTTAGAACCCAGCATGGTGGGCAAGACTGGTGTTGTAACTTCACATCTGTGGAGAGGCATACCAGGATGAAACCAGGTCGTGATTTAGCACCTACAGACTGGCTGATGTTATATCTAAGTTGATAATGTTTCCTCCGCAGGTTTTAGGTATTCCATTGTCCTCTCTCCTTAGTTGCTTGTCCTTTCAGGACGTGGCACTTAACCCCAGAATTTTCTGGCTGTTTATGATTTCATGGCAAATTTATGTTCAGTAGTTCGCCATTGTTTTCTGAACAACCAGCACTCATTCCTTTGAATGAGATTTAGCTCGAGGCAATCTGCTTCCAAATCGCCTGCAGCTGTGTTTTGAGCGTGGTGTGCAGGATTACGAATTGCCTTCATAATCCCTTCACCACAATTCCATTATCCACAAATCTAAACTAATACCCAGATGGGAAAATATTAATGATATGTATGTATGTGACTTTCCCTACTTGCAACATTCTCACGTATTTTACAATTAATCTTACTACAATGCAGACCTTGTTTTCATACTGTGGACAGCTTCCATACCATCCCAGGTAGAATTCCTTGTTATTTTATTTTTCTCCATCATTTACAGTTGATTTTCGAGGGAATTCTATTTCTGTTTGTTGCAAATTAACCTTGTGTTTTTATTAACAATGATTGTGTTGCACAGAATCCGTTGAAATACTTATGCAAATTCTGATTGAAGGCTACTGTGGCATCTGTTGCAGCTCTACCAAGTAATGTTGTAGTGCTGAAACAGATTCTTTTTTATTGTTATCACATAATCTGTGTTATTGCTAACATGTGTTTTAGATTTATCACTTAATCTGTTTAGGAGTACCACTGAATTTTATGTAGTGCCACCATTTAGTCTGTGTAACTGCTATCACAGAATCTGTGTTACTGCTATCAGGAATCTCTGTTACTATCACATAAACTGTTTTACTGCTGTCACAGAATCTGTGTTACTGCTTTAATGATTTACTATTATTACTGCCTATAATACCTTTCAGCGTTAGATGAGAGATTGGGGGGGGGGGGGGTGCTTGAGCCTGAGGAATTAAGGCCACCTGGCTAGTGCAGTCTGCAGGTTAGGGTTTTCTTTTTGCCCCCGACACACACAAAAATTTGTCACCTTACCAAGGATTCATACCTGGGTCTTCCATATTGAAGCCCAGGTTTCTAGCTACTCGGCCAGACATGAGGAGAACTTATGTTTTACTGCTATGGCATAATATTTTAGTCCATGACTTGGTCTGCTGTTTGCTGCCATATACTATCTTTTAGGTCTGTTTCACTGCTGACATACTCTCTTGTAGTTTTCTGACTTTGTTCTTTTAGTTCTCTCACTTAGTCTGTTTCACTACTGCTACATACATTCTTTAAGTTCCATCACTTAGACTTTTACTGCTGCCACAAAATCTGTTTTGATGTTAATGTGTAATATGTTTTAGTGCTACAATGGTGTTAGTGACATCATTCTAAGTAATCCATTCATTCAGGTGCATGTCTCCTGAGAAACTTTGCTCACATAACAACCATCCGGTAAACTTCTCGATCATAAGCAGGATGTCCTGTGTTCGATACACCCATCTAGAGATCATCTGCCACATCCTGCAACCATCTTATCTTTGGCCTTCCTCTTCTTCTCTTCCTGGGCATATACCCCTCTGCCACGGCGTGATACAGGGGTTCAACTTAATTGGCTGTAATACTACCTGGAGTGTATATATATATATATATATATATATATATATATATATATATATATATATATATATATATATATGCACCAACAAAAAGCAGTAGTGATGAAGAAATACAAC
Organism: Cepaea nemoralis; assembly: GCA_014155875.1. Taxonomy (NCBI): domain Eukaryota; kingdom Metazoa; phylum Mollusca; class Gastropoda; order Stylommatophora; family Helicidae; genus Cepaea; species Cepaea nemoralis. Next base: position 122,691 of record JACEFZ010020775.1, read on the forward strand.
ACTTTTACGGCGAAATAGACATGGCGATGGCTCAAATTGGATCACAAGAAATAAAAATAATACTTGGAGATTTTAATGCAAAAGTAGGAAAGGGGAAAATGGAGCATGTAGTGGGGAATCATGGTTTAGGTACAAGAAATGAAAGAGGAGAAAAACTAATAGAATGGACAAATATCAATGATATGATAATTGGGAACACATGGTTTAAACACCATAAAAGACGACTATACACATGAAAAGCCTGATAAGAAAATACGCAACCAAATTGACTTTTTTTTTTTTTTGCGTATCCTTTTACAGGACTTAGCTGTCAACAGCAGCATCTTTCAGCTGTCTGTTGATCTCTTGGCAAGATTACGCTCAGTAGTTTGCCATTGCTTTCTGAGCGGCCGGCTCAGTATCCCGCAAGTCACGAGCGGGGGTCGAACCACCTCAGCTCTCGCTCCACTGCGAGACTCTGCGTGATAAACGGGATTACAGAGGGAAAGTGTAGTAACCCCACAGCCAGAGAGACCAGCCCAAATTGACTACATACTTATTAATAATAGATTTAGAAATGCTTTAATTAATGTAAAGACAATGCCTGGTGCTGACTGCAATAGTGATCATGTACCACTATGTGGACAAATACAAGTAACATTGAACAGAGGGAAAAAATGGTTAAGAACATGAGACTTAATAAATAGATTCTGAAAGTAGATAAAGAAATTCAAGAACAATTCAGAGTGACTGTGAAAAATAAGTACAATGCAATAGCTAAGATGATATGTATGTATCATATATATACACTCATTCTTGCATATTTTAATATATTTTGGTGAATAGGTGATATAAAGGAGGAGTATGAGAGGAATCGATCACAAATTCAACAGCTGTATAATATGAATAACAAGGTACAGCTAGGAAATAAATCAAAGACTACAGATGACCCAGGTAAACACATTGTGGATGTGTTCTACATAACTCTGGCTATTGTTATGGTTGTGTTAACATAATTATGTAAGCCCTATAAACACAAGCCAACATAATAGACACATTTACTGGTGGGTTGGCTGTCAGAAAGTGAGTGACATTTTTATGTGACTAGGTTAATATTGTATTTAATTAGTAATTTAGAGACAAAATTACCTAACACGGAAAAGTTCTGCTTTGTAAGAGTATGATTACAAATGACAGAGTAGATGTTACGGTTACAAAGCCTACATCAGCACACACAAAAAGCAAATTATGTCAAACAGACACTAATACAAACATTTATACAAGGGATAAACTGGAAGTACTTATCTGACATGAGGTTAGTTAGTTATATATCATTTACAGGACATCGCAGTCAACCCCAGCATTTTTGGCTGTTTGTAATTTCTTGGCAAGTTTACACTCAGTAGTTTGCATTGTATTCTGAATGACTGGCACTCGTGCCATTTTATAAAAACCAATGCAAGGCTGTTTTCTGCCAAATTGCTCACAGCTGTGTTTCGAATGCTGTATGTAGGATTATGAATTGCATCAGTAACCCCTTTGCCACAGAACCGTTGCACAGACAGAGGAACTCTGTTGAGTTGTAATAGTCTTTAATATTCAGAGTGAAAAGGCTTTACAACTTGCATATTCTTGTCCTTCCTTGTTCATGAAATATGATTTTTATTTGTGTGTTTTAATAAACAAGTTTGGTTATGAGGATAAATGCATCCAAGAATAACCTGTTGCCAGATAATTTCCGTGATGAGTATGAGAGCGACTGTGCAGGTAGGATCGCCAGACTTGAGTCATTTGTTAGTGAACTGAAAGGGTCAAGGTAACAGTTACTGCTGTGGGATTGTACATTAATATCATCATCATATGCCTTACCCACTGGCATGTGCAATCATGATTCTCCATATCTTACAGTCTCCCACAGAGTGTATCAGTTCATGTGCTGATATTTCTCTGTGTCGCAATGAGAGGCTGTGAAACATCGCCTCTTGTGGTCTCCTAGTCTCTCTTATTTCACAGTTTTTGTGTTTCATGTTACAACATTCTCCAGATTTTCTCTTCTCATAATGTGGCCAAGTGCGAGGGAAAGTCATTAAGTAACAGAAATTTTATAATAAAGTGTAAGAAAGAGTATGGACAATGGGAAATCTTATTTGAGGACACAAACTGATTCTTAAGCAATACCCCATGTAGGGGTCATGAGGATTGAGAAGTTTGTACAATCACAATAGCAATTATGAAATGGCTGCCCAACATCATGGAAAATCAACAGAAAAATGATAGTTCAGTATGGAGACAGTCGACACAGTGGAATCTTCCTGTTGTCTCTGGTTGAGAAAAAATAGAAGATGCAATAATCCGCTGGGAAAGTCACGATGACCACCTTCTGGGATATCCATCCATCCATCATGTGCCACGTCGGTAAGTGTGGAAGGTCATGATTCTCAATTTCACTTGATCACCACAGTCGTGGATCAGCTCAGTGTTCTTATCCTGACCATGCCACTTGGTCAAGCCATCCAGGTATTTACTTCTCCATCTTCCCCTCGTTCTCTTCCCCTCGATCTTGCCAGTTGTCACCAAGTTCTCTCATTTATTTTTCTCAAATATTTTGAATGTCTACATCTAATTTCTCTAATCAGTTTAGGATTTTCATTTGTTTCTTGTAGGATTTGGATGTTGGTTTTTCTGTCTGTCCATGGTATTCTTTGCATTCTCCTCAGAAACAACATTCCCACACCCATCACATGTTTTTCAGCTTGACTGCTCATTGTCCACGCTTCACATCCATACAAAAGTACAGGCTCTATGTAGCACCTCAGCACTCTCTTTCTTTTACTGCCTATACCTATAATACCTTTTTAGGGTTTTCCTTTTGCCCCCGACAAAAACAAAATGTGTTGTCTCACCAAGGATTCATACTTGGGTCTTCCAAATTGAAGCCCAGCTTTCTAGCTACTCAGCCAGACATGAGGAGAACTTATGTTTTACTGCTACGGCATAATATTTTAGTCCATGACTTGGTCTGCTGTTTGCTGCCATATACTGTCTTTTAGTCCCATGACTTAAGTCTGTTTCCTTGCTGACATACTCTCTTGTAGTTCTCTGACATTGTTTTACTACTAGCATACTCTCTTTTAGTTCCCTCACTTAGTCTGTTTCACTACTGCTACATACATTCTTTAAGTTCTTCCATGACTTAGACTTTTACTGCTGCCACAAAATCTGTTTTGATGTTAATGTGTAATATGTTTTAGTGCTACAATGGTGTTAGTGACATCATTCTAAGTAATCCATTCATTCAGGTGCATGTCCCCTGAGAAACTTCACTCCCATAACAACCACCCAGAAAACTTCTTGATCATAAGCAGGATGTCACGCGTTCGATACACCCATCTGGAGATCATCTGCCACATCCTGCAACCATCTTATCTTTGGCCTTCCTCTTCTTCTCTTCCTGGGCGTATATCCCTCTGCCACGGCATGATACAGGGGTTTACTTAATTGGCTGTAATACTACCTGGTGTATGTTTTTGATACAACCACATAATCAGTGCCGATGTTGCGTTTGTATATATATATATATATGGATATATATATATATATATATATATATATATATATATATATATATATATATATATATATATATATTTTTTTTTCACATATCCTTTACAGGACATCGCTGTCAACATCAGCATCTTTCAGCTGATTGTTGATTTCTCGTTGATTACGCTCGGTAGTTTGCCATTGCATTCTGAGTGACTGGCTCGCATACCCCGTAAGTTACAGACGTGGAGAGAACCGCAACATCACTTCACTTACGAGAGTGTGTGTATATATGTATATATATCATCATCATTGATTGGCACCATGTGTCTAGGATTTTCCACTGACTTGACGAATATTAACAATGTGACAAAAATGGCTGTGATTTATGCCAAACTCAATTGTCTTAACATTGATATTTCTGGCCTGCAGGAGACTCACCTCGCTGAGGAAGGGTCACTTAGGGAAAACAATTACACCCTTTTTTGGAAGGGTAGAGGGCAGGCAGAAAAAAGGCAACATGGTGTGGGCTTTGCAGTGAAGAATTTGCTAGTGGGAATGATTGACATTCCAGCTGGAGGTAATGAAAGACTATTATGCCTGCGCTTGGTAACCTCTTGTGGTTTTGCCACCATTATTACTGCATATGCACTGACATTCGCTTCCTCTGATGATGTGAAGGATTCGTTCTACGAGGAGTTAGACTCTATGATCAAGGCAGTTCCAAAATCTGACTACATTTATATGCTCGGTGATTTCAATGCCCTTGTGGGCAAGGACTCGAGTTCATGGCCAAGTGTGCCTTGGAAAATACAACATCGGTAGCATGAATGAAAATGGGCAAAGGCTGCTGGAGCATTGCACCAGAAATTACCTATGTATTATTAACTCCTTTTTTAAAACAAAAGAGCTGCATAAAGTCACTTGGAAACATCCAAGATCCGGCCATTGGCATCAGCTGGACTTCATTACCACACGGAGACAACATCTGAACCATACATCATTAACTCGAAGTTACCACAGTGCTGACTGTAATATGGATCACTCTTTGATTGTTGCAAGGGTTAGACTGAGACCAAAGAGAATCTACACAGCTAAACATAAATCTAGTCTCAGGATTAATATTATTAACATTCACAATTCTAAAAAGTGCTTTGAGTTTCAACAGCAGTTTAAAGACGCATTCACTGATACATCAGAAAATTGTACAGCAAGTGAAAAGTGGGGTCAACTTAAGGAAACTCTTTATAAAACAGTGGTTGGGGTTTACGGCACTATGGATCACAAGAGGCGGGACTGGTTTGCGGCAAACAGCCAGACACTGCATCCCTTAATTGATAAAAAGAAGATAGCTATCTTAAAAAACAAGGAAAGAACAATGCGTACCACTCTCAGTGAGCTGAAGCAAGCTAGGAAGGATGTGCAAAAGGCTGCCAGGCAGTGTGCAAATGACTATTGGATCAAGTTATGTGAGTCAATTCAAATCGCAAATGATAAGGGAAACATCAGAAGCATGTATGAAGGGATAAAGAAAGCCTGTGGTCCAATGATCAAAAGAAGTGCACCACTGGAAACCTTGACTGGAGAAATCATCACTGATAAGAAACAGCAGATGGATAGATGGGTAGAGCACTATGTAGAGCTTTACTCAAGTGAGACCAAATTAGCAGATGATGCCCTCAACACCATAGAGACCCTGACAACTCTTGACCACCTGGACACATTTCCTACCATAACAGAAGTTAAGTGTGCTATAAATGAACTTGCATCTGGCAAGGCTCCAGATAAGGATGGGATTCCAATAGAGGTAATCAGGAGTGGGCAAGACACACTCACTCTACACATCCACCAGCTAATAGAGCTATGCTGGCGAGAAGGACAAGTTCCACAGGATTTGAAAGATTCAAGCATCATAACGCTGTACAAGAACAAGGGTGATCGAAGCGACTGTAACAACTATAGGGGTATCTCACTTCTGTGTATTGTTGGGAAAGTATTTGCCAGAATTCTTCTGCACAGACTTCAAGTCCTAGGAGATCAAGTCACTCCGAATCACAGTGCAGCTTCCGACAGAACAGGTCTACCATTGTTATGATATTCTCATTGCGACAAATGCAAGAAAAATGCCATGAACAGAATCAACCACTGTTTATTGCCTTCATCGACCTCACAAAGGCATTTGATTTGGTCAGTCATGAGGGTCAGTTCAAGGCACTAAAGAAGATTGGCTGCCCACCAACTCTTCTGTCCATTGTGGAATCGTTCCACGCGGGTATGAAGGGTATAATCAAGTTTGATGGTGCAACTTCAGAAGAGTTTGAAATCAAGAGTGGAGTTAACCCTTTCCCGGGCAAGATGCCCGGGAACGTTTTTACCCCTGATCGGGCAAACCGAACGAAAGCGTCCGTGACTATTATGCATTGTAAAAATGCAATCTCTCGGCTTTCCGAGACTTCCGATTGTCTACTTTCGGTTTCACTGATAGCTTGACAACGTGGCTGCCATTCGCAAGAATTTTGGGGATGATGTTGCAATTACGACCCACTCTGAGGAAGAATTACACCAACTACTATCTGCATTCTCCAATGCTTGTTCTGAATTTGGTTTAACAATTAACAAAAAGAAGACATAGATTATGTCACAATGTGCACATAAGGCATCATCAATCTTTATTCACGACGCCAAACTGGAGATAGTAGACCAATTTACATATCAAGGATCAGAGGTAAATAGCAAATTATTCCTATATCAGGAAATCAACATCAGGATTGGTAAGGCAGCAACAACAATGAACATGTTAGCAAAACAAGTCTGGGAGAACAGGAAGCTTACTGCCAAAAGAAAAGCCCTCGTCTACCATGCCTGTGTCCTTAGTACTCTTCTTTATGGCAGTGAAACCTGGACAACTTACTCACACCAAAAGAAATGTTTAAACAGCTTTCATATGCGGTGTCTGCGAAGAATACTTGGTATTAAGTGGCAAGACAAAATCACAAATACTGAAGTATTGGAAAGATCAGGTTGTGTGACGGTTTGTTCCATGCTCAGTCTTCATAAACTGTGACGAAGTCTCCAGCTTCCCCATCCTCTTTTGCTTAAATTGGAGAATAATCTCTTTAAAACCCTTAGATAATTTTATAAGAATTTATATTCGTATTTATACATATATATCTATGTAAATATAGTCCATGTCTATTGTATAAATCAACGGCTATTTGATGTTATTAATTTAACATGAAGCAATACGTTACATTAGTGTAGTTGGATAGTCAGTATGTACAAATTAGTGTACCCAGCCAAATCTACAAATTTGGCTACGACAGTTTCACACTTTGGTCGGCGATTGTCACGGCAATGAACGCCCTGGCCCGACTGACTTCCGGTCAGGAAAAACAAGCAAGGAAGGGGCCTTTTGCAATCCAGACGTCGTTGTAGAAACATCTGCTAGTCACTAGGCTCTTATAGAACACTTAAAAATTGTTAAAGAGTTTTATCTTTGGCGCGTATTATGGCTCTATATACACACACACGCACACACACACACACACATACATATATATATATATATAATGAAGTGGGACAATATCAACCTATTAAGAGAGATGTTAGGCAGGGATGTGTCTCCAGATCTTTTTTCCCTATACAGTGAAAATATTTTCAGAAATGTAGAAGATATGAATGGAATCAGCATTGGAGGACGAAACATCAATAACATTAGATATGCAGATGATACAGTATTAATTGCAGACAATGCACAAGATCTACAACAATTAGTAGATGCAGTTGTTGTACACAGTGAGCAACTGAGGTTAGAATTAAATTGTAAGAAGACACAGGTTATGGTCGTCACTAGGAAGAACGAAGTACCACAATGTAATATACGAGTAAATGGGAATATTCTTCAACAAGTGAATCGGTTCAATTATCTCGGAACAGTCATAACATCTGATGGGAGATGCCTTGAAGAGATTAGAACAAGAATCGCCATGGCAAAAGTAGCCTTTAGCAAGATGAAAAACATTCTGACCAATAAAAAGATGTCACTTAAAACGAGAAAAAGAGTGTTGAGGGGCTATATAGAGCATGTTCTTTTGTATGGATGTGAAACTTGGACAATGAGCAGTCAAGCTAAAAAAACATCTGATGGCTGCAGAAATGTGGTTTCTGAGGAAAATGCAAAGAATAACATGGACAGACAGAAAAATCAATGACCGAGTACTACAGGAGACAAATGAAAATTGATTAGAGAAATTAGAAGTAGACAGTAACAATTTTTTGGACATGTTATGAGAAGAAATGAATTGGAGAACTTAGTGACAACTGGCAGGATCGAATGGAAGACCGAGAGGAAAATACCTGGATGGCTTGGCCACATGGCATGGACGAGACAGGAACACTGAGCTGATCCACGACGTTGGTGATCGAGTGAAATGGCAAGTCATGACCGCCCACGCTTTCCGGCATGGCACATGATTGATTGATATATATTCATATATATTAGATTCCTAGAGCAGCTTTCTAACCCGACAAGTGTGGTCAGAAAATAGGAAGGGTTTGACACCTTCAGCGGCAAGCTTTAGAGGAGCAAAACCTATGTGACTCCGTGTGAAGCAGCTAACCTAATAAACCTCACCATAAATAATACACCATTATGGTTACTTTCTATAAAAGACATTTATATTATAACAAGAGCCTTGCTGCACTTACTAAGGTGGAATAGGAACAGTATCGCTTCCATGAACATTATATAGCAAAAAGTATTGTGTAGATCAATTCACTCAAGGAGGAGAAACTGAAGGGAGAATTGCCAAACCCGGAGGTTCAGTTTCACAAGATAAGTGACCAAGATTTCCCATTGGCCACCACCATCTACATTCTATTTCAGACCAAAGTTACCTCAGTGATTAAGTTTAGTTGATTCAACATTCTAGCAAGATAGGATAATAATATAATAGAGGGAATTGTAACACCCTTTTTATGTACAGGGCTGATTCCCGTGGAGCACCAAACGTGTCTTATATGATTAAAATGTAACATTGTTAGTTTCTAAAATTTACAATCGCTTGTTGTTACCTTACTTAGTAATCTTAGTCATAGTAGAGAGAAGATACGAAAGTTTGTCTCTTTTAAATATTTTACTCTGTCTTTCTCCGTGTCGGTGAGAGTGATAAGAGTTGGGGGCTCGAGCTTTTTATTTCAGGCACGTAGCTAGACAACCTTGGCAGACTGTCTTTGTCATACAAGTATAGTTGTACGCCATTCCTGTCTGCCTGAACACTGTCAGAAGACTAGAGCTGTTCTGGGACCTTTGATCCTTCTAGAATTAGAGCTATTCAGTCTTGTCTTTTCCAATGACTTATTTTTCTTCTTCTTCTGCGTTCATCCGGAGGTTTTTTTTTGGACATGATTGCGTTGTGCCCGTTTGCAGCAGAGCTGTGTTCTTGCGCCGTTAGGCCGACACATCCGACTTCTGCGGGCATTTTTTGACCGGGTTAACCTTCCCGGGGACTTATTTTTCTATTCATAGAAAGTCTATCCACAGTAACTTTGATAGATTCACTATCATCGTAGCTGACGCTACGCTACATAGACTTAGATGGATAGGACATGTTAGGAGGATGAATGATGGTAGAATACCAAAGGACATCTTTTTTTGGTGAATTACAGATGGGTAGGAGATTTCAGGGTCGGCCTCTACTATGATACAAAGATGTGTGTAAGTGAGACATTGTTGATACAGGCATTGATAATGCACATTGGGAACAAGTCGCTGCTGAACGTGTTGCATGGAGGGCAACTATCAGAAATGGAATAAAGACAAAGGTGAAAATGATTGCAGATAAAGCACACACACAGCGTGATAGACGTAAGATGGTGCATGATGGGGGAAATGACTATGTTTTCACATGCATCCACTGTGGACAAACATTTACAGCATGAATTGGCCTTATCAACCACACTCGCCACCGCCATGGGTCGTAGTTATTAAGCCTTTTTGAAGCACAATGTACCAAACTATCGCCTGTCAAGACGGAAAGTTGCCTATATATATATATATATATATAAAAGAGCGCCGAACGTTGGGCGGCGCTTACCAAACCCGACACCCCACATTGTGCCAACGGCTTCGGGCGGAAGAGCGCAATTGGGAGGGTACAAGCCTTACCCTGGTGCGAGGAAATGCAAGCTAAAGACAAAATTGTCATGGCAGGGCAGACCAGGCCCTAAGCCTTGGTTGGCGACTGGTCTAGGATCGAAGCTCCGACAGGCGGACAGTTAGAGCATTGCTTTGCTGATCCGGCAGCTTCTGCAGCTTGTCTTGTTCCAGATGTAGGGGTGTTACCTTTCCTCTGGAGTGAACTAGGCGGGCCGAGAGAGGGATCATGCTGCATGGGCAACACATGATCTCTATATTTTAGCCCAGGCTTTGCACAAATACTGAAGTATTGGAAAGATCAGGTTGTGTGACAGTTTATTCCATGCTCAGTCTTCGTAGACTTAGATGGATAGGACATCTTAGGAGGATGGATGATGGTAGAATACCAAAGGATATCTTTTTTGGTGAATTACAGATGGGTAAGAGATCTCAGGGTCGGCCTCTACTACGATACAAAGATGTGTGTAAGCGGGACATGATTGATACAGGCATTGATAATGCACATTGGGAGCAAGTCGCCGCTGAACGTGTTGCATGGAGGGCAAATATCAGAAATGGAATAAAGTCAAAGGAGAAAATTATTGCAGAAAAGTCACACACCAAGCGTTTGAGACGTAAGATGGTGCATGATGGTGGAAATGACCACGTGTTCACATGCACCCACTGTGAACGGACATTTACAGCGCAAATTGGCCTTATCAGTCACACTCGCTACCGCCATAGTTAAAAGTTATTATGCCTTTTTAAAGCACAAACTATCGTCTGTCAAGACGGCAAGGTGCCAATGGATATAAAAGAGACTGTATGTGTGTAGTTGGATATGTATTGGATGCGTTCGATAACGGTACATCCGATTGAGATGGAATTTTCTACACGTCTTCCTTTCATTCCTGTGCAACCGACTGTAATAGTTTCTTACTGTAAAATCGGCTACTTACTTACTAAAATTTCATTTTGTAATTACATGAGTTAACATAAGAAATATTCTATAAAGGGACATAACTTTTAGTAGCATTGATATATCTTAGGTTAAGTCCCCTGGCTATAGATAGCTATATAAATAAATAGATACATAGATAGATCTGACCCGATAGATAGAGAGGGTGGGATAGACGGAGTGAGAGACGGACAGGCAGGCAGGCAGACAGACAGATAGCCAGGTCGACAGACAGACAGACAGTCGGGAACGGGAACTTATATGACTACTTATATGAATTAAATTAGATGCTCTCCACCAGGGACTGGGTGGGGCCGGGTCAGACAGACAGCCGGGTCGACATACAGACAGACAGACAGTCGAGAACGGGAACTTATATGACTACTTATATGAATTAAATTAGATGCTCCCCACTAGGGACTGGGTGGGGCCGAGTCAGACAGACAGACAGCCGGGTCGACATACAGACAGACAGACAGTCGAGAACGGGAACTTATATGACTACTTATATGAATTAAATTAGATGCTCCACACTAGGGACTGGGCGAAGCCGGGCCGGGTCAGACAGACAGGCGGACGGATGGACGAACGGATGGATGGATGGATAGATAGATCCCCGCCAGGGCCTGGGCGAAGCCGGGCCGGGTCAGCTAGTATATATATATATATATATATATATATATATATATATATATATATATATATTAATTAATGTATATTTTAATATATTTTGGTGAATAGGTGATATAAAGGAGAAGTATGAGAGAAATCGATCACAAATTCAACAGCTGTATAATATGAATAACAAGGTACAGCTAGGAAATAAATCAAAGGCTACAGATGAATCAGGTATGAGATTAGTAACATTGTGGATGTGTTCTATATAACTGTGACTATTGTTATGGTTGTGTTAACATAATTATTAATTATAATTTACGGCTCAGGCCGGAGGGAGAATTGTGAAGGAGGACTCTGGTGCTTTTGTTGAGACCACAAGTAGCCTGACTATGGAAGTCATGGCAGTAAGTAAAGCAATAACATGGCTCGAGACACAGACATTCAATAGGGCATGTTTCCTTAGTGACTCAATGAACATGTTCAAGAGGATAAAGATGTGGTGGATCCGAAGAGAGTGGTTGCTGTCTCTGGAGGGGTCTCGGCTGGCAAAGATTAGTTTCATCTTCGCGCCAGGACATGTGGGAGTACAAGGAAATGAGCGGGCTGACAAGCTCGCAGGTAAGGCTACTGTGGACGGCGGACGCGCCATGGACCAGGCTGACATTCTGAATGCTCTACGAGAAGTAAGACTTTTGCGAGAACCAAGTGATGACTGAATCTACAACCATGGTCAAACTGCGAGAACAGCAAATTAAAAGAGGTGTGGCCAAACAAGAACACTACGCAGGAAGCCAAAAAAGATTGATAAACCTACACAGAACTGGTGTCGTTAGCCGCTACATGCTGCGGGATTTGCTGAGGAGGGGATCCAAGAACTTCTGGACTGAATGGTCCAATGTTCAATGAGGATGATCTGTGAACTAACTAACATAATGTGTAAGCCCTATAAACACAAGCCAGCATAATAGACACATTTACTGGTGGGATGGCTGTCAGAAAGTGAGTGACATTTTTATGTCACTAGGTTAATATTGCGTTTAATAAGTAATTTAGAGACACAATTATACTGATTAACGAAGGGGGGGGGGGGGGGGGGGGGGAACTTACACGGAAAAGTTCTGCTTTTTAAGAATATGATTACAAATGACAGAGTAGATGTTGCAGTTACAAAGCCTACATCAGCACCGAAAAATAAGCAAATGATATCAATCAGACACTAATACAAACATTTCTACAAGGGATAAACTGGAAATACTTATCTGACATGAGGTTAGTTAGTAGCATATCATTTACAGGACGTCACAGTCAACCCCAGCATTTTTTGGCTGTTTGTGATTTCTTGGCAAGTTTACGCTCAGTAGTTTTCCATTGTATTCTGAATGACTAGCACTCATGCCATTTGATAAAAACTAATGCAAGGCTGGCAAAAAGGTTACAAATACAATTCATAATCACACATACTGGGTTTAAAACCTGACTGCCTTGCATTGTTTTCCATACAATGGTATGAGTGCCGGCTGTTCAGAAAACAGTGGCAAACTAATGAACGTAAACTTGTCAAGAAATCACAAACAGCAAAAGAAACGCTGTGGTTGGCTGCCATGTCTTGTAAAGGATATCCAACTGTTTTTCTTTTTAACCTCTCTGTCCCTTTTTTTTTTCTTTCATGTTTCCATTCTGTTTCAGGATATTGTGGTCAACATCAGCATCTTTCAGCTGTATGTTGATTCCTAGGCTAGATTACGCTCATCAGCACACCACGACTTTCTAAGCGACTGGCTCCATACTCTCAGAAGTCACTGGTGCGACTCAAACCGCTTCCAATTCTCATGCGCTCACGTCAACCACGAGAATATTCCGGGTTACGGAGAGCAGACCCAAGCATCTATTATTTACAGCCACCAAAGTTTAGGATACTGTGAGTGAAAGATGCAATAAGTGAAATATACAGTAAGTGAAAGATACAGTGAGTGAAAGATGCAGTGAGTGAAAAATACAATGTGTGAAAGATGCAATGAGTGAAAGATGCAGTGAGTGAAAGATACAGTGAGTGAAAGATGCAGTAAGTGAAAGATACAGTGAGTGAAAGATACAGTGAGTGAAACACACTGTGAGTGAAAGATACAGTAAGTGAAAGATGCAGTGAGTGAAAGATACAATGTGTGAAAGATGCACTGAGTGAAAGATGCAGTGAGTGAAAGATGCAATATGTGAAATATACAGTAAGTGAAAGATATAGTGAGTGAAAGATACGGTGAGTGAAACACACTGTGAGTGAAAGATACAGTAAGTGAAAGATGCAGTAAGTGAAAGATACAGTGAGTGAAAGATGCAGTAAGTGAAAGATACAGTGAGTGAAATATGCAGTTAATGTAAGATGCAGTGGGTGAAAAATACAGTAAGTGATAGATACAGTGAGTGAGAGATACAGTGAGTGAAAGATGCAGTAAGTGAAAGATACAATGCGTGAAAGATACAGTGAGTGAAAGATAGTGAGTGAAAGATACAATGTGTGAAAGATGCAGTAAGTGAAAGATGCAGTGAGTGAAAGATGCAGTAAGTGAAAGATGCCGTAAGTGAAAGATGCAGTAAGTGACTGATTGATTTAGGAATCGATATCACAGCATTCGGGGCATTCTCATAAGCACTCCGTCCCCATCCTCAGCTGCCAGCGAAGAGTTCCAAGACTAATAGTACCAGTAGCAATCTGATTATATGTCTGTCTCGCCTTTCCTCTGAGCGTTGAGCGTCGGCCAGATCCCCTCATCACTCCTTGCTGTCTCATTCTTGCCAGACCATGGTAATCCATTTGCTCCTCCGAGGTGTACACGCAACCACGTCTGCCTTGTCATGTATCAATACTCCACCAAGTTCTGCAGAGCCAGCCAATCTGTCCACCTGTTCATTTCCCAGCACACCTGCATGCCCCGGAGAAAAGATCCAGGCGATGCTTGTCACCCGTGACCTCCGAAGCGAAGCAAGCCACTCCGCACGAAGCCTGCCCGTCCTCACCCTTGTTAGCATGCTTTCTGAGTCAGTTACAATCATGATGTGTGTGTGTGTGTATCGTATTCTGCATCCAGCGGAGAGCCGCAGTGACTGCCTCCACCTCCATTCTTAAGCTGGATGTTGTGGTATCATATGCCAGGCTCTTCTGCCCCAAACGCCAACCATTAGCTTTGGCTATGAACCCCCAGCCACTTCTCTCACCTCTTGACACCGAACCATCTGTGTAGATAATCACATCACCCGAGTGAGCATTGTCCTGAATTAGTTGATGGATTTCCACTTCCGTGGCCCCTGCTGGCCACTCCCTGCACTCCCTGCTTAATGTGATTATAACTCTGCACAAGTCTGACTGCTCCGCTGGCACTCTGACCCACTCCTCTCCACGCCTAATGTTCTCCAAGGGGCACACCTGTCTGATCGTATCCTCCACCTGAGCCATCCATGATTTCCCTCTTATCAGTCATTGACCCTTAACTGCGTCCAGCGCCTCATGCAGTGGGTGGTTTGTGTCTGCAGCTACTCTGAGGTATGCCTTCGTCTGCATCACCTTGAGCCTACCAGCAACAGTCGGCAAACCAAGGATGTAACACATACACACTACTGGGGTGTCTCTGGTGCATCCCAGAATGACCCGCATAGCTTTGTTCTGTATGCGCTCTAACTTCACCAGCTGACTCTCTGAGACAGTGAGCAGTCCTAATTCATAATCAATTACTGAGAGGATCAAGTGCTGGTATAGTGTGAAAAGCATTCTCTGCTCTCCATTGCAGCCAGTTTTAAGTGCACTGAGTCCCTTTTGAGATCTTGTCACAACCGTGACCGTGTGCAGTAAGTGAAAGATGCAGTAAGTGAAAAATACAGTGAGCGAAAAATACAGTGAGCGAAAGATGCAGTGAGTGAAAGATACAGTGAGTGTGAGATACAATGTGTGAAAGATACAATGTATGAAAGATACAGTCAGTGAAAGATACAATTTGTGAAAGATACAATTTGTGAAAGATACAATTTGTGAAAGATAGTCAGTGAAAGATACAATGTGTGAAAGATACATTCAGTGAAAGATACAGTGAATGAAAGATACAAAGTGTGAAAGGTACAGTCAGTGAAAGATACAGTCAGTGAAAGATACAATGTGTGAAAGATTCAGTGAATGAAATAATAATAATAATAATATAATAATAAGTCTTTATTTTTAAAGGGTTAAGAATTGGGCACGCAGGCCCGTCTGACATTCTGCCCTTCTTCTCTATTTCCTCTCATACATTCTATCATTCAACATCACTTATGAAGCAACTTTTGACAACAAAAGAACATTAAAACGCATGAAAAATAATCAATAACAAATGACTCACTGAGGCAGTGTTTAACATGGGCATTATAAATACCTAAGGAGGGTGTAACGTGCCATACATAAGGAAATGTTTTTTGGCTAGTTGTCGTTTGAGATAAGTTACCATTATTGTCTTTTTTGTGTTATTTGTTATGGGGGCATGTAGTCTGTACTAAG
>JACEFZ010020776.1:0-119915 GCA_014155875.1 Cepaea nemoralis
AAATGGGTTTAAAATTTAAACTAGAAAACAATTGTATGGGAAACGGTTCTTTAGCCTATGAAGGGAAACCGCCTGTAATTTTAAAAGTAAAAATATGTAAACATTATGGGGTAACACAATTTATTCTCATTAATGCAAATATAATACATATTTAATGCTAACGAAATTTAAATTAAATTAAAAAAATAAAAAATCCAACGATGATATGCGCGTTGTCCTCCTGTCGTTACGTTTTATCCCATGAATGTCAAAGTTAGTAGGGTTGTCTTTTTGAGTTTTGTAGTCAAATGTCGTTCTGTTTGGGCTGTTTGCAAATTTTCGACAACACAAGTATGGATTTTTCTCAATGTTCCGTATGAAAAAATTACAGTATTCAATTAGTTCACGGGTTTTTGATATTTTTGGTTGAAACAAACACATTTAAACCGTTTTTTGCGGGAATCGTTCTAAAACTTAGGGACTTGATAGTATTTTTCTTAATGTATCATGTTCAGGGGTTTCGTAAGAAACCTAATCACGGGAGAGTACTCTACCCGGTGTGAGTTACCTGTTTATGAAACCGACTAAAAGTATCACTTTATAGTATGGCTAATGGTCGATGTGATAAAAAGTCTTCACTGGCGCATTTGTCTGCTGAAAAAAGGTCACCATAATATTATGGGTCCCCTTTGGTTTGGCGGATTTCAAAGGTCGAAGTCTTAAAGTAAAAGACCCCCTCGTTGAAACCGGGGGTTTTTTGGGCGACCCAGGGTTAAAGGACTAAAAATGGCAAACGTCTGGGGAGGACCAAAAAATGACTCCCCAAGAAACTTAGATAACCCAAAATAACAGAAAAAATAGGCTTAAACACCCAATTCCCTGTGGCAAACGATTCTCAGCCTTCTTTAGTTTGCGGCCCCCGTAAGAATCGGGTGTCAAAACGCCACCCCTTTTCCTGATTAAACATCCCCCCTATTGCATAGCGCTAGCATCTTTTGGTCAAAAAAAAAGGGGTAAATTTATTTTGGGTTTAATCTAAAAACTGGTGGATTGAAAAAATATGTTTAAATCTACACATTGCCATCTAAGCTGGTACTTTTACAAATTTTTGATGGTGAAACTTTAGGTTTAAAATATCAGAAAAGACTGAGGTGATTCTGCCCAATGTGGAATGAATTTTTGAATAAAGTTAATAAAGGGCCCAGTAACCCAATCTGTTTCTTTGTGGTAGGGCCCCTTTTAGATTTTAAGGGTCTTGGAAAAAATTTTTCATCAGCAAAATTTTCCCTTTAAAATTCTATGCCCAAAAAGTCTAATTTTTTTATAACCTATTTTTTAACCTTTGGGAAAGGGTTTTATATTAAATCCAAAAAGAGAGATTTGGTTGAAGACTTTTTTTTTTTTTGGGTAAGTAAGTGAGAAATCTTTTCAAAGAATGGACGCATATATCATCAATATAGGGTACTTTCATCTTTTAAATTCCCTGTAATAAAAATCTTTTTTGTCTCACAAAAGTGGCCGGTGCGTTCTTCAGGCCAAAAGGAAGATATAGCCCTTCGTACAAACCGAGAGGTGTTTTCGAAGGCCCCTTTTTATGTCTACAAGAAGGGTGTAGTGGGAAATTGCCCTTTTCCTTTCGGGTAAAACGGTCTTTTGGGAAAATTTAAGGATGATTGAGCCATATTTAAAATAAGATCTTCACAACTGTTCATTGGCTCTGCATCCGTTGTTGTTCTTGTATTTAATACTCTATAGTCGATGCACAAACGGATTGTCTGGTCCTTCTTTTTCACCAGGACATCGGTGAAGAATATTGAGACATCGATTTTTGAATAATGCCATTCTTCTCTAATCTAAAATTTCTTTATCTAAATTAGATCTGTAATGGAGAGGAATAGAATATGGGTCTACATTTGACCGGTCTTAGATCTGTCAGCACAATGGAATGTGTTATTCTATCAGTGCGTCCAGGTTTGTTGGAAAAGATAGTCTTTATAGTCGTCAAGGAGCGTCAAAATGTCTTGTCGCTGTTGTTGTGTCAAAGTGTCAGAGATATGTATGTCATTTATACTCCCGTCGTCAGTCATGATTGGTACAGGGATTTCAGTATTGTCCACGTCTGTCTGATTTATCACAGATGTTACTGTTTGTAAATTGTCTTCAATGTCATTGTCGTCGTCGTCGAGATCAATCGTCAGTATGTCGTCAAATTTGTCGTCATTGTCGATATCACAGATTGTCGGTAATGTCCATATGTCTTCGTCGTTTTCGTCGTCGTAAGCGTGTGTCATTAACGATGCTTCGTTTGTCGAGGTGTCATTTCGTTGGGAAATTGTCGTTTCGTCTCCGTCACCAGTTCGTTGCGTCTGTTCATTTGTCTCATTGTCCTGTCTAGCATAGTATGGTTTCAACATATTTACATGGAATATTTTCAACTTTCCATTTAAAGAGATTTCGTAATCTACTTCTGAAATTCTTCTAATGATCTTAAAAGGTCCCTGCCAAGAGGTTGACAGTAAATCTCTTTTGTCAGGTAGTAGGAGTAAAATATCCTGACCTGGATTTAGCACAATTGTTTTTGCACCTCTATTGGCGTACTTGCCTGTATTTAAACACCTTTCTCCTGTAGTGATGTTCTGGCCAATATACAGGACCGTATGATTTTGTCTCTGGTATCAGTGACCAAATCATAGGTTGAAATGGGAAGTTGGATATCTACAGTTGTGATATGATCTCTTTATAAATGGTGAGAGGTCCATCTTGGGTTCGCTCCATACATCAATTCGAAGGGAGAGAACCCTGTTACTTGATTGTGGGATTTCTCTATATGCGAACAAGCACCGTTGGGAGAAGTATGTCCCAATCGGCTGGATTTCAGCTGTCACTTTAGATAGCATATGTTTCAGGTCCCCATTTAGTTTCTCGCAGATACATTTGCGGCCGGTCAATAGGGACTGGTGAAACACTGCTTGATGCCTAGTAACTTAGTTACTGATTGGGTGGCATTAGATATAAACTGGGTTCCTCTATCAGAAATGATTTTCTCCGGGAAGCCAAAACGGGAGAAAATATTTAGTAATATGTCCGTCACATCCTTAGAGGAGATAGATCTTAATGGAAGCATTTCGGGCCACCTTGTACATAAATCAATAAGAGTACAAATATATCTATTCCGCTTGTTTGATATGTGACTCAACGGACCTACTAGGTCAACTGCCACGATTTGGAAAGGCCTCGAGGCAGTTGTCGTTGATTGGACTTCTGCTGTAGGGTTTTTTCCCTTTTTCACCAGTTTCTGACATATATCACAAGATCTACAGAAGGTTTTTATATCTTGGCAAAACTTTGGCCAATAAAATTGGGTGAGGACCCTAGCCCTGGTCTTTTCATAACCCATATGACCTCCAAAAGGGGAGTCATGGGCTATTTTTAGAACTTTGTCTCGATGTACTTGTGGTAACACTACTTGCTGTATCGTGGTCTGATTTGTTGTGTAAAATCTAGTTAAGATGTTGTTCTGTAGCCTAAATGTCCACGATGCGTTCTTTGTTAATTTTGGTTTAAGTCCTACTAACTTAAAGTATGGTGCAAGTGTTGTATCTGCTTTCTGTTCATTTCCAAAATTGATGTTAGTTGAGTTTGGCGCTACTATTTCTAATGATTCCTGCAGCTGGTCAGTGTTGGTTTTAGCCGAGTTGATCCATTTTGTGCACACGTCTTGGACTGTACTGACATAATCTATAAAGGTTTGGTTTGGTTGTGGAGATAATTTGGCAAATTGTTGTTGGTAACCTGCAGTATCTAAAGAAAAATGTTGGAGAATGCGTTGTTTTAAGTAATCATAGTCTTTTCGCATTTCCTGTGGTACTGTCTCTATTACTTTTAGTGGTTCAAGAGCTAAGTTTCTCATTAGAATAAATGCCCAATCTGATTTTATGATCTTATGATGGGACATGAGACACTCAAAATTTTCTAAGTAGGCGCTGATGGAATCTCCTGAGCAGAACGCCTTCACGAGGCCTTTATACTTGTTATATTTTTGTTCTTCTTCTTTGCTTTTTAGCTTATTAACAGATATTTCTGCGTTGGACTCAATCTCCATCTGTTTTAGTTTTATTTGTGTCTCGGCATTCAATTGGGCCTGCTTGGCTGCCGCCTCAAGCTCCATTTGCAATTTCTTTTCTTGTGCCTGTATTTGCATTTTCTTTTCTTCGGCCTCCATTTGCAATTTCTTTTCTTCAGCCTGTATTTGCAATTTCTTTTCTTCTGCCTGCATTTTCCTTTCTTCTGCCTCCATTTGCAATTTCTTTTCCTCTCGTTCTATCGCTCTTTCTTCACGGGCAATATTTTCTGCGTGCGTTTTCTGTGCCCATTCTGACAGTTTCTCCTCTTTATAACCTAACTTTATTCCTTGCTCAATGCACTTATCTAAGCTAGACATTTTGTGTTTTACTTGTTTGTAAAGTTTATAGAGTTAAATCCCTTAGAAAAAAAAATGTTGTGTACTCGAAAATTTGGTTAACTCCCTTAATTATTAATGTGTAAATCAAAATGCAAGGTTATGTTGGTGACAAGGTCATGAATATGCAAACAAATCAATATAATACAAAATGATACATTGATGGAAGATGAGAAGTACAGCTTAGAGTTGCAATGGGTATGATGTGAAACTTAGCTTTCAATCCCAGAACTCTCCGATGTTGTCTTGTACTCTCGTCACTGTTGGAAAGGTTACATAGGTTGCACGCGGCACTAGTTGCGGAACAATCTGCTCGTGGAGTGAGAAAACATTAGTCACAGTCAAAAAAAAATGTCAAAATAGTAACATGTCAAAAATCGTTTACAGAATCAAAATAATGAGGCACACTGCGGAGGCAATGGTGAGACGTTGCCGAGGGACTCAGATTAATTCTATTTTATCGCTAGATAGCTACTAATTTTACGTAAACTTGTAAAGTTAATTTTTTTGATTTAAACAAATCAATGTGTTATCAAAAATCAATGTGATATGATTAAATAAGTAATTTTACATGGCAATTAATAGCTCTTTCACAAAACATTTTATGCCAAAACCGGAAAACTAGCCCCCAAAAAGCCTGTCATCATCTTGCTCTTATCTAGGTGTTTGAGCTCGGGCTCATACAGGCAACAATAACTTTGTTCGCTATGATATAGAACGTTTATTGTATTCAATATACAGTTGGCGCAGTGGGTTAACAGCCCGCGCTATATTATATTACATATCACAGATAGTTAAACATCAAACACATAGTTGTCATACAACAATCTAGCACACTATCTAGCCTATGTATATATATATCTATGAATATCTATTGAGTCCCTCTCAGGCAGGCCTTGTTGCCTCTCTCAAGTCCGTCTGTCCTCTGCCGGTCTCCTCGTGTCCTAATTCGACACGGGCGGTAACTCTGTCCGAGTTCCTCGTGGACCCCGTATTAGGCGGGCCACATCAGTGTCCACGGAACCATGGACTCGATGACCAGCTCTTTCGAGAAGGTTCTAGATTACTCGGGTCCTGAGCGACTCGATGCTATCCCTTGGGCTGGAGTTGCAGCCCTCTAATAATATATCTGAAGGTGAGGCGGTGACAATGAGCCATGGTGGTGAAGTGATGGTGCACAAGCATATTAACTGTCAGTTTTCTTTCTTCAGTCCACATTAGTGATGGAATATTTTTCCAGCTGGTACGGCTTTGGTTGTGATCTAGTTTTATTAAAAAGCAGCTAGAGATGTCTCAGGTGGAATCATACACCGTTTTGCTTAGCAGCGTAGATAAAGATGGGGAAACTCATTGAGATATTAAAATAAGAATTACAAAAGGCAAGTGAAGCTTCCATAGCACCAGGAAATATGTGAGAGTCAAAGGAAATTAAACTTACCCCCTAGCTTGGAATATTTAACTTCAGTACTATTATATGGATTAGAAACAGCACAACTAAAATAAATTACAAATATTGATTAATTTTGCCAATGCAGAATAGTGGGACTAGATTAAGTGGTATGATAAAGTGCAGTTTTCGGGAAGAACTCCATTGGCACCTTGCCGTCTTGACAGACGATAGTTTGTGCTTTAAAAAGGCATAATAACTTTTAACTATGGCGGTAGCGAGTGTGACTGATAAGGCCAATTTGCGCTGTAAATGTCCGTTCACAGTGGGTGCATCTGAACACGTGGTCATTTCCACCATCATGCACCATCTTACGTCTCAAACGCTTGGTGTGTGACTTTTCTGCAATAATTTTCTCCTTTGACTTTATTCCATTTCTGATATTTGCCCTCCATGCAACACGTTCAGCGGTGACTTGCTCCCAATGTGCATTATCAATGCCTGTGTCAATCATGTCCCGCTTACACACATCTTTGTATCGTAGTAGAGGCCGACCCTGAGATCTCTTACCCATCTGTAATTCACCAAAAAAGATATCCTTTGGTATTCTACCATCATCCATCCTCCTAAGATGTCCTATCCATCTAAGTCTACGAAGACTGAGCATGGAATAAACTGTCACACAACCTGATCTTTCCAATACTTCAGTATTTGTGATTTTGTCTTGCCACTTAATACCAAGAATTCTTCGCAGACACCGCATATGAAAGCTGTTTAAATTGTTTTTAAGACTCAAGAATGAACCAGTGAGATATCTAAAAACACATGGAGAAGAGAATTAAAGTTGGATAGCATACGAGACAATGTTTTTTGCATCTATTTTTCTGCTAATCCACCTCTTGTAAGGTCATCCTCTTGCTCTGTTTTGTTGTACATAAATAGTGGTATAACATCAAACCATCTGACTGGCTGTATTGTGATGAAGTCCATCACTTGCATGGTATCTTCATGCTTCTGTATGTCATCATGTCTGATCGTATCTCTTCTGG
Source organism: Cepaea nemoralis (assembly GCA_014155875.1). NCBI lineage: Eukaryota > Metazoa > Mollusca > Gastropoda > Stylommatophora > Helicidae > Cepaea > Cepaea nemoralis. Next base: position 6,875 of record JACEFZ010020776.1, read on the forward strand.
CCATACATATGTTCTTGGCAGGCATGTCATCTGTGTTATTACAATTCCTCTTTTGTTAGATCTTCTGTGTCATCAAAAATGTATTCTACATTTCTTTTTCAGAGCCTTGAGATGACAGAGGAACTTCAAGGGGAGCCAGGGTCTGGTGGTGTATCCATTAAAATGGACACAGCCAAGTTTCTGGAGGAAGTCACTTATAGACTGAGGAACATAGAATCCATGGAATTGATGTCTGCTGTGTCAGTACTGGAAGTTGCTGTCAGGTAAACAGCTCAGGGGAGGCCTGTGAGATTTCCTCCCATCAAATTTGACATTGTCAATTTCTGATAAATACTCATCTCCTGATTCTTAGTTTGCAAATATCAGTTGTGGAAACCACTTTTCATGTGTCATACTTACCTTTGACAAACTGAAGCATGATGTATTTTATTATATTATTTCACAGGAAAATGGGAGTATCTCAAAATGATCATCTCTCGCTGAACAGTTTAAAAACATTTCTTAAGCAGTTATTCCCAGTTTTGGCTTATATACTATTCACAATTATTACCAGATGTGGCTTGTACATTATCCACAATTATTACCAGATGTGGCTTGTACATTATTCACATTTATTACCGGGTGGCTGAGTGGTCTCGAGATTTGGTTCCGCCTCAAGTGCTAGAGGTCCAAGCTCAAGCTTCGGTGAGGACCGAGATTTTTTCACGTAGACTTCTAGTAACAAAATTTCCCCTGGTTTCTGGATAGTGAGATTGGACGTTCGTGTGTATTGTCGCGCACATAAAAAATCCCTTGGCAGTTTTAAATTGAAAAAGTGTAGCCTAACGGCGCTGCCTGGGCAAAATTTTGAGTTAAAAATCTACCCAAAGTATTTCAGGATCCTCACCTGTGCAACGGAGTTCATGCACTGAACTGATATTCTCCTGACTCAGGCTTGAGTTAGGAGTAGAAAGGAGCACTTATGGGTTACACCCTGTGTGCCGTGATGTTGATCCGTCAACTAAACTAAACCAAACTAAACTAAACATTTATTACCAGATGTGGCTTGTACATTATCCACAATTATTACCAGATATGGCTTATATGCTATCCACAATTATTACCAAACATGGCTTATATATTATCCAGAATCATTATTAGATGTGACTTGTACATTATCCACATTTACTACCAGATGGCCAGTCTCCCTGGCGTAGGGGTTAACGTTTTTCTCCATAATCCTGTATATTCCCGTGAGTAACGCAGCTGCGCAAGAATCGGCAGTGATTCACGCCTCGCTGGTAGCTTATGGGGTATGTGAGCCGGTCGCTCAGAAAGCATTGGCAAACTACTGAGCATAATTTTGCCTAGTACATCAACAGCAGCTGAAGAATGCTGGTGTTGACTGCAACATCCTGTAAAGGATATGCAATATTTAAAAAAAAAAAAATTACCAGATGTGGCTTGTACATTATCCACATCTATTACCAGACGTGGCTTGTACGTTATCCACAATTATTACCAGTTATGGTTTATGCATTATCCACAATTATTATTAGATGTGGCTTGTACATTATCCACCATAATTACCAGATGTGGCTTGTACATTATCCACATTTAAGAATACCAGCTGATCGTGTTGCACTGAGGGCAAAGATCAGAAATGGAATAAAGACATAGGAGAAAATAATTGCAGATAGGTAAAACACTGATCGTGTGAGATGTAAGATGGCATGTGATGGTGGAAATGACCATGTGTTCACATGCATCCATTGTGGAAGAACATTTAACACACAAATTGGTCTGATCAGTCACATTCGCTACCATCATGGATTGTAGTTATTATGCCTTTTTGAAGCACAATGTAACAAACTATCGTATGTCAAAACGGCAAGGTGCCATTGCAGTGTTTGTCCTTTGCAATCAACCCCAAGTTGATTTTCTAGAAATTATATGTCCAGTAGTTTGCCATTGCTTTGTAAACAAGATATAAATGCAATACATTGCTGTCACACATTTCCACAGAGATTTAGACAGAATTAAACAGCTGGACAAAAGGGCATCAGCCTCGGCTGATTGTACCTGCACTTACCTTCAATCACAACTGCTGTTTACAAAGGTAACAAAAATTGTCTCTGTAAACATTTGTCTTTTAGCATGTTGCTCATTACTGAACTCATCATAGTTTGTTTGGTTAGAGGATAGTAAGTTGAGGAAGTCCATGACTGTTGGTTGATGTTTCTAGTAAACTGATGAAATAGTGGGTAGCCTATAAACTCCATGTAAGTTGATGGAGTCAGTGGCTAGTAAGTTGATGGAGTCATTGGCTAGTAAGTTCATGGAGTCATTATCTAGTAAGTTGATGGAGTCATTGTCTAGTAAGTTGACGGAGTCATTGTCTAGTAAGTTGATGGAGTCATTGGCTAGTAAGTTGATGGAGTCATTGGCTAGTAAGTTGATGGAGTCATTGGCTAGTAAGTTGATGGAGTCAGTGGCTAGTAAGTTGATGGAGTCATTGGCTAGTAAGTTGATGGAGCCAGTGGCTAGTAAGTTGATGGAGTCATTGGCTAGTAAGTTGATGGAGCCAGTGGCTAGTAAGTTGATGGAGTCATTGGCTAGTAAGTTGATGGAGTAATTGGCTAGTAAGTTGATGGAGTCATTGGCTAGTAAGTTGATGGAGTCAGTGACTAATAAGTTGATGGAGTCATTGGCTAGTAAGTTGATGGAGTCATTGGCTAGTAAGTTGATGGAGTCATTGGCTAGTAAGTTGATGGAGTCATTGGCTACTAAGTTGATGGAGTCAGTGACTAATAAGTTGATGGAGTCATTGGCTAGTAAGTTGATGGAGTCAGTGGCTAGTAAGTTGATGGAGTCATTGGCTAGTAAGTTGATGGAGTCAGTGACTAATAAGTTGATGGAGTCAGTGACTAATAAGTTGATGGAGTCAGTGGCTAGTAAGTTGATGGAGTCATTGGCTAGTAAGTTGATGGAGTCATTGGCTAGTAAGTTGATGGAGTCATTGGCTAGTAAGTTGATGGAGCCATTGGCTAGTAAGTTGATGGAGCCAGTGGCTAGTAAGTTGATGGAGTCATTGGCTAGTAAGTTGATGGAGTAATTGGCTAGTAAGTTGATGGAGTCAATGGCTAGTAAGTTGATGGAGTCATTGGCTAGTAAGTTGATGGAGTCAGTGACTAATAAGTTGATGGAGTCATTGGCTAGTAAGTTGATGGAGTCATTGGCTAGTAAGTTGATGGAGTCATTGGCTAGTAAGTTGGTGGAGTCATTGGCTACTAAGTTGATGGAGTCAGTGACTAATAAGTTGATGGAGTCATTGGCTAGTAAGTTGATGGAGTCAGTGGCTAGTAAGTTGATAGAGTCATTGTCTAGTAAGTTGATGGAATCTGGCTAGTAAGTTGATGGAGTCAGTGGCTAGTAAGTTGATGGAGTCATTGTCTAATAAGTTGATGGAGTCTGTGGCTAGTAAGTTGATGGAGCCAGTGGCTAATAAGTTGATGAAGTGACTAATAAGTTTATGGAGTCATTGGCTAGTAAGTTGATGGAGTCAGTGACTAGTAAGTTGATAAAGTCGGTGGCTAGTAAGTTGGCAGATTCATGTCAAGTATGCTGGTGGAGTTGATGTTTCTAGTAAACTGATGAAATAGTGGGTAGCCTATAAACTGATGTAGTTACATTAGTTTCTAGTTAGATGATCAATCAGTGGAGAATAATTGAACAGAACTTATTGCAGTTGGTGGACACAGTGACTAGTTAGTTGATGCTAATAAGTTGATGGCTAATAATTAATTTGGTAACTAGTAAGTTGATATAATTATTGGCTAGTAACCTGATACGAGTCAGTAGCTAGTTAGTTGGTGAATAGTATGTTGATGGAGTTAGTGAATAATAAGTTTATAGCTTTCCCCCTTATCTCTCTTCTCCCCCCCCCTCTCTCCCTCTCCTTCTCTCTCTCTTCTTTCCCCCCCCCCCCCCCCCCAATTTTTTATGACCTGGAAATAACAAATGCAGTTGATTCGTATAATCCGCAAGTTCATGGCTGGTACATTGATGGAGCAATGGCTTGAAAGATGGTAGATTGGATAGCTAGTACATTGATGGAGTCAGTGGCTAGAAAGATCATAAACTTGATAAGTTGATGGCATCAGTAGCTAGTAAGATGGAAGATTTGATAGATAGTAAGTTGATGGAGTCAGTGGCTAGTAAGTTGATGAATAAGTGATTAGTCAAAATCAGCATAATTGCACTTCCGGACAGGTCCGTAGGTGCTCTGATTTTCTGCTTTGAATCCCCAACAGTATATATTGACTGAATGTACCGGTTCTGTGCTGATTTACCAAAGGTCTTGTTCCCTTGAGAACAAGTTCATGTCTGGCAACTCCCTGCTTCACTGCCATCTCCAACACTTAGAACATGGAAGCAGATTCCCGAGCATCCTTAATCTGTTTGTCTTGCATGTCTTGTGGCATCGTTGATGTATGGCCCATCCATAGCCCCTCCCTCCTCGATCATCGCCATGTCTGCCAAATGATTGGCTCCCTTGTTGCTTTGCACGCCTGAGTGCCTCAGTATATAGATGAAAGTTAGCTGGACTAACTGTGACGTGCTCAGTGTTGAGCCACTCGTGTCGGGTTCTTATGAGGCCAGTCCTCAACCTTCTTGAGCATGTTCATTGAGTCGCTCAGTAACAACGCATGTGAATACTGTTGCATCCCGAGCCAGCTCAGGATATTGGTTACAGTGATTGTTTTCATCATAAGGCCACTTGTTATCACTGTACAAGCATCACTTGCTTTTGCTTCTTGTGCTTGCTGAGAAATCCTGTGCACTCTGCTTGCCCTGGACCACAGAGCCATCCGTAAACATCACAACATTGCCCTTTCCACTGTTTTTGTAATAAAGTCAATGGCTAGTAAGTTGATGGAGTCATTATCTAGTAAGTTGACAGAGTCAGTGGCTAGTAAGTTGATGGAGCCAGTGACTAATAAGTTGATGGAGTCATTGGCTAGTAAGTTGATGGAGTCATTGGCTAGTAAGTTTATGGAGTCAGTGACTAATAAGTTGATGGAGTCATTGGCTAGTAAGTTGATGGAGCCAGTGGCTAGTAAGTTGATGGAGCCAGTGGCTAGTAAGTTGATGGAGTCAGTGACTAATAAGTTTATGGAGTCAGTGACTAATAAGTTGATGGAGTCATTAGCTAGTAAGTTGATGGAGTCATTGGCTACTAAGTTGATGGAGTCATTGGCTAGTAAGTTCATGGAGTCATTGGCTAGTAAGTTGATGGAGTCAGTGACTAATAAGTTGATGGAGTCATTGGCTAGTAAGTTGATGGAGTCATTGGCTAGTAAGTTGATGGAGTCAGTGACTAATAAGTTGATGGAGTCATTGGCTAGTAAGTTGATGGAGTCATTGGCTAGTAAGTTGATGGAGTCATTGGCTAGTAAGTTGATGGAGTCATTGGCTAGTAAGTTGATGGAGTCATTGGCTAGTAAGTTGATGGAGTCATTGGCTAGTAAGTTGATGGAGTCATTGGCTAGTAAGTTGATGGAGTCAGTGACTAATAAGTTGATGGAGTCAGTGACTAATAAGTTGATGGAGTCAGTGGCTAGTAAGTTGATGGAGTCATTGGCTAGTAAGTTGATGGAGTCATTGGCTAGTAAGTTGATGGAGTCATTGGCTAGTAAGTTGATGGAGCCAGTGGCTAGTAAGTTGATGGAGCCAGTGGCTAGTAAGTTGATGGAGTAATTGGCTAGTAAGTTGATGGAGTCAATGGCTAGTAAGTTGATGGAGTCATTGGCTAGTAAGTTGATGGAGTCAGTGACTAATAAGTTGATGGAGTCATTGGCTAGTAAGTTGATGGAGTCATTGGCTAGTAAGTTGATGGAGTCATTGGCTAGTAAGTTGGTGGAGTCATTGGCTACTAAGTTGATGGAGTCAGTGACTAATAAGTTGATGGAGTCATTGGCTAGTAAGTTGATGGAGTCAGTGGCTAGTAAGTTGATAGAGTCATTGTCTAGTAAGTTGATGGAGTCTGGCTAGTAAGTTGATGGAGTCAGTGGCTAGTAAGTTGATGGAGTCATTGTCTAATAAGTTGATGGAGTCTGTGGCTAGTAAGTTGATGGAGCCAGTGGCTAATAAGTTGATGAAGTGACTAATAAGTTTATGGAGTCATTGGCTAGTAAGTTGATGGAGTCAGTGACTAGTAAGTTGATAAAGTCGGTGGCTAGTAAGTTGGCAGATTCATGACAAGTATGCTGGTGGAGTTGATGTTTCTAGTAAACTGATGAAATAGTGGGTAGCCTATAAACTGATGTAGTTACATTAGTTTCTAGTTAGATGATCAATCAGTGGAGAATAATTGAACAGAACTTATTGCAGTTGGTGGACACAGTGACTAGTTAGTTGATGCTAATAAGTTGATGGCTAATAATTAATTTGGTAACTAGGTAAGTTGATATAATTATTGGCTAGTAACCTGATACAAGTCAGTAGCTAGTTAGTTGGTGAATAGTATGTTGATGGAGTTAGTGAATAATAAGTTTATAGCTTTCCCCCTTATCTCTCTTCTCCCCCCCCCCCCTGTCTCCCTCTCCTTCTCTCTCTCTTCTTTCCCCCCCCCCCCCCCCCAATTTTTTATGACCTGGAAATAACAAATGCAGTTGATTCGTATAAATCCGCAAGTTCATGGCTGGTACATTGATGGAGGCAATGGCTTGAAAGATGGTAGATTGGATAGCTAGTACATTGATGGAGTCAGTGGCTAGAAAGATCATAAACTTGATAAGTTGATGTCATCAGTAGCTAGTAAGATGGAAGATTTGATAGATAGTAAGTTGATGGAGTCAGTGGCTAGTAAGTTGATGAATAAGTGATTAGTCAAAATCATCATAATTGCACTTCCGGACAGGTCCGTAGGTGCTCTGATTTTCTGCTTTGAATCCCCAACAGTATATATTGACTGAATGTACCGGTTCTGTGCTGATTTACCAAAGGTCTTGTTCCCTTGAGAACAAGTTCATGTCTGGCAACTCCCTGCTTCACTGCCATCTCCAACACTTAGAACATGGAAGCAGATTCCCGAGCATCCTTAATCTGTTTGTCTTGCATGTCTTGTGGCATCGTTGATGTATGGCCCATCCATAGCCCCTCCCTCCTCGATCATCGCCATGTCTGCCAAATGATTGGCTCCCTTGTTGCTTTGCACGCCTGAGTGCCTCGGTATATAGATGAAAGTTAGCTGGACTAACTGTGACGTGCTCAGTGTTGAGCCACTCGTGTCGGGTTCTATGAGGCCAGTCTCAACCTTCTTGAGCATGTTCATTGAGTCGCTCAGTAACAACGCATGTGAATACTGTTGTATCCCGAGCCAGCTCAGGATATTGGTTACAGTGATTGTTTTCATCATAAGGCCACTTGTTATCACTGTACAAGCATCACTTGCTTTTGCTTCTTGTGCTTGCTGAGAAATCCTGTGCACTCTGCTTGCCCTGGACCACAGAGCCATCCGTAAACATCACAACATTGCCCTTTCCACTGTTTTTGTAATAAAGTCAATGGCTAGTAAGTTGATGGAGTCATTATCTAGTAAGTTGATAGAGTCAGTGGCTAGTAAGTTGATGGAGCCAGTGACTAATAAGTTGATGGAGTCATTGGCTAGTAAGTTGATGGAGTCATTGGCTAGTAAGTTTATGGAGTCAGTGACTAATAAGTTGATGGAGTCATTGGCTAGTAAGTTGATGGAGCCAGTGGCTAGTAAGTTGATGGAGTCATTGGCTAGTAAGTTGATGGAGCCAGTGGCTAGTAAGTTGATGGAGTCAGTGACTAATAAGTTTATGGAGTCAGTGACTAATAAGTTGATGGAGTCATTAGCTAGTAAGTTGATGGAGTCATTGGCTACTAAGTTGATGGAGTCATTGGCTAGTAAGTTCATGGAGTCATTGGCTAGTAAGTTGATGGAGTCATTGGCTAGTAAGTTGATGGAGTCAGTGACTAGTAAGTTGATGGAGTCATTGGCTAGTAAGTTGATGGAGTCAGTGACTAATAAGTTGATGGAGTCATTGGCTAGTAAGTTGATGGAGTCATTGGCTAGTAAGTTGATGGAGTCCTTGGCTAGTAAGTTGATGGAGTCATTGGCTAGTAAGTTGATGGAGTCATTGGCTAGTAAGTTGATGGAGTCATTGGCTAGTAAGTTGATGGAGTCAGTGACTAATAAGTTGATGGAGTCATTGGCTAGTAAGTTGATGGAGTCATTGGCTAGTAAGTTGATGGAGTCAGTGACTAATAAGTTGATGGAGTCATTGGCTAGTAAGTTGATGGAGTCATTGGCTAGTAAGTTGATGGAGTCATTGGCTAGTAAGTTGATGGAGTCATTGGCTAGTAAGTTGATGGAGTCATTGGCTAGTAAGTTGATGGAGTCAGTGACTAATAAGTTGATGGAGTCAGTGACTAATAAGTTGATGGAGCCAGTGGCTAGTAAGTTGATGGAGTCATTGGCTAGTAAGTTGATGGAGTCATTGGCTAGTAAGTTGATGGAGTCAGTGGCTAGTAAGTTGATGGAGTCATTGGCTAGTAGTTGATGGAGCCAGTGGCTAGTAAGTTGATGGAGTCATTGGCTAGTAAGTTGATGGAGTAATTGGCTAGTAAGTTGATGAGTCAATGGCTAGTAAGTTGATGGAGTCATTGGCTAGTAAGTTGATGGAGTCAGTGACTAATAAGTTGATGGAGTCATTGGCTAGTAAGTTGATGGAGTCATTGGCTAGTAAGTTGATGGAGTCATTGGCTAGTAAGTTGATGGAGTCATTGGCTACTAAGTTGATGGAGTCAGTGACTAATAAGTTGATGGAGTCATTGGCTAGTAAGTTGATGGAGTCAGTGGCTAGTAAGTTGATAGAGTCATTGTCTAGTAAGTTGATGGAGTCTGGCTAGTAAGTTGATGGAGTCAGTGGCTAGTAAGTTGATGGAGTCATTGTCTAATAAGTTGATGGAGTCTGTGGCTAGTAAAGTTGATGGAGCCAGTGGCTAATAAGTTGATGAAGTGACTAATAAGTTTATGGAGTCATTGGCTAGTAAGTTGATGGAGTCAGTGACTAGTAAGTTGATAAAGTCGGTGGCTAGTAAGTTGGCAGATTCATGACAAGTATGCTGGTGGAGTTGATGTTTCTAGTAAACTGATGAAATAGTGGGTAGCCTATAAACTGATGTAGTTACATTAGTTTCTAGTTAGATGATCAATCAGTGGAGAATAATTGAACAGAACTTATTGCAGTTGGTGGACACAGTGACTAGTTAGTTGATGCTAATAAGTTGATGGCTAATAATTAATTTGGTAACTAGTAAGTTGATATAATTATTGGCTAGTAACCTGATATGAGTCAGTAGCTAGTTAGTTGGTGAATAGTATGTTGATGGAGTTAGTGAATAATAAGTTTATAGCTTTCCCCCTTATCTCTCTTCTCCCCCCCCCCCTCTCTCCCTCTCCTTCTCTCTCTCTTCTTCCCCCCCCCCCCCCCCCCCCCCCCCCCCAATTTTTTATGACCTGGAAATAACAAATGCAGTTGATTCGTATAATCCGCAAGTTCATGGCTGGTACATTGATGGAGCAATGGCTTGAAAGATGGTAGATTGGATAGCTAGTACATTGATGGAGTCAGTGGCTAGAAAGATCATAAACTTGATAAGTTGATGGCATCAGTAGCTAGTAAGATGGAAGATTTGATAGATAGTAAGTTGATGGAGTCAGTGGCTAGTAAGTTGATGAATAAGTGATTAGTCAAAATCAGCATAATTGCACTTCCGGACAGGTCCGTAGGTGCTCTGATTTTCTGCTTTGAATCCCCAACAGTATATATTGACTGAATGTACCGGTTCTGTGCTGATTTACCAAAGGTCTTGTTCCCTTGAGAACAAGTTCATGTCTGGCAACTCCCTGCTTCACTGCCATCTCCAACACTTAGAACATGGAAGCAGATTCCCGAGCATCCTTAATCTGTTTGTCTTGCATGTCTTGTGGCATCATTGATGTATGGCCCATCCATAGCCCCTCCCTCCTCGATCATCGCCATGTCTGCCAAATGATTGGCTCCCTTGTTGCTTTGCACGCCTGAGTGCCTCGGTATATAGATGAAAGTTAGCTGGACTAACTGTGACGTGCTCAGTGTTGAGCCACTCGTGTCGGGTTCTTATGAGGCCAGTCTCAACCTTCTTGAGCATGTTCATTGAGTCGCTCAGTAACAACGCATGTGAATACTGTTGCATCCCGAGCCAGCTCAGGATATTGGTTACAGTGATTGTTTTCATCATAAGGCCACTTGTTATCACTGTACAAGCATCACTTGCTTTTGCTTCTTGTGCTTGCTGAGAAATCCTGTGCACTCTGCTTGCCCTGGACCACAGAGCCATCCGTAAAAATCACAACATTGCCCTTTCCACTGTTTTTGTAATAAAGTCAATGGCTAGTAAGTTGATGGAGTCATTATATAGTAAGTTGATAGAGTCAGTGGCTAGTAAGTTGATGGAGCCAGTGACTAATAAGTTGATGGAGTCATTGGCTAGTAAGTTGATGGAGTCATTGGCTAGTAAGTTTATGGAGTCAGTGACTAATAAGTTGATGGAGTCATTGGCTAGTAAGTTGATGGAGCCAGTGGCTAGTAAGTTGATGGAGTCATTGGCTAGTAAGTTGATGGAGCCAGTGGCTAGTAAGTTGATGGAGTCAGTGACTAATAAGTTTATGGAGTCAGTGACTAATAAGTTGATGGAGTCATTAGCTAGTAAGTTGATGGAGTCATTGGCTACTAAGTTGATGGAGTCATTGGCTAGTAAGTTCATGGAGTCATTGGCTAGTAAGTTGATGGAGTCAGTGACTAATAAGTTGATGGAGTCATTGGCTAGTAAGTTGATGGAGTCATTGGCTAGTAAGTTGATGGAGTCAGTGACTAATAAGTTGATGGAGTCATTGGCTAGTAAGTTGATGGAGTCATTGGCTAGTAAGTTGATGGAGTCATTGGCTAGTAAGTTGATGGAGTCATTGGCTAGTAAGTTGATGGAGTCATTGGCTAGTAAGTTGATGGAGTCATTGGCTAGTAAGTTGATGGAGTCAGTGACTAATAAGTTGATGGAGTCAGTGACTAATAAGTTGATTGAGTCAGTGGCTAGTAAGTTGATGGAGTCATTGGCTAGTAAGTTGATGGAGTCATTGGCTAGTAAGTTGATGGAGTCAGTGGCTAGTAAGTTGATGGAGTCATTGGCTAGTAAGTTGATGGAGCCAGTGGCTAGTAAGTTGATGGAGTCATTGGCTAGTAAGTTGATGGAGTCAGTGGCTAGTAAGTTGATGGAGTCAGTGACTAATAAGTTTATGGAGTCAGTGGCTAGTAAGTTGATGGAGCCAGTGGCTAGTAAGTTGATGGAGTCAGTGACTAGTAAGTTGATAAAGTCGGGGGCTAGTAAGTTGGCAGATTCATGACAAGTATGCTGGTGGAGTTGATGGCTAATATTTTGGTAGATTCATTGCCAGTAAATTGATGGATTCCATGGCTTGTAAATTGACAGAATCGATGGCTAGTGACCATGACCATTTCCTGTAGATACATGTGTGTACTTGTGTGTCCCTGTGTTTGAACCGCAGCTCACACTGTCTGTCTTTGAGGAACCAGGGCGCGGTTTGATGTCTCATTTGTCCTTTGTCCTGATGATACCTGCTAGCTAACAGTTTGGTTTGTTACTGAGGTGTCCATTTCACATCCTATTCCTGTGGCATGAGCTTATACTGGCTCATATTTGCATGATGCTCCCATCATAAGATATATGGCATTTCTGTGGGATAGCTGAGCCACCTGTCAGTCCACCCCATTCTTCTGAGACAAGTACCATCATCGGTTCATAACTGCTTATTTGTCCAGGATAATGCTGGCTTTAATCTGAAATACTAACAATACTAATTTCACTACCTGCTAACAGTGGATAAACCTGGTTGAGGACAGTCATTCAGACAAAGGCAAGGTGTAGGAAAGCCCTTGTGCACGTCAGTTATCTGTGGGTGGAACTTGTAAAGAGTCACATCCATAAGCCTCTTTCCTGGCACATTTTCAAAATTAGAAAACCAAATCACCAAAGAGTATTTGTTAGTATGTGTGATTCTTGTTAACAAACATGGGGGTTACTTACTGGTGCCTTGGAGTTTGTGCACTGAGCTGGAGGCTCTTTTACTGTGATATGAAGTAGGAGATTAAAACACTAATGGATAGTTTGACAGTTCTGTAAATATGATTCTTGATGTCAATCAACCAATCAGTTAATTGCGTTTCCATACAGGATTAATTAGTCAACTACAAAGAAAAATACGGGAAACTTTAGGGGAAGAGAGATAAATATATGGATGCCTAGGTCACATGACATAATTGGGACAAGAACATGGAACAGATCCAAGACAGTGATCGTGTGAGATGATAAACAATGACTGAGGAGAATACAATTTTACATTGTTTCTTATATTTTGTGTGTGTTTTCTGTAAAGTTAATTTATCTCACATGATTTCATGTCGATGATTAATTTGATGAAAAAACATGGTTGTCCTCAGTTGCTGACGCAGGTGAAAGATTCATCTCAGTGTGTATCAGACACTGACACTATAATCTCAGCTGTTGACAAGGTATTGATTGTTTTACAATATTATGTGTTTGTGTACATTGTATATCTTACAGTGTTGTGTGTATGCATTTATATGGCATTTGTTTTATATTACCAGAATACCTAGTTAATGAAAGCCACTTTGTTCAGGTTGCCCATAAGTCCTTATGTATGTCCTTATTTGTGTTTAAACGGGAATAACTTGTGATGTAAACTGAACAATGATATAGTTTGTCCATCATTGCTAGAGAGGACCATGCTGCCATCCATCAATCCCAGAATGGAACTGTCTGATTAGACCAATCAGAACTTGGAAATGCCTGTTATATTGAGGGAAGAGGAATGTCGACTGCTGTTCAGACAGATAACTTGACTTCTGATGTTTATGCAGCACACGTACATTTGGGAGCCACAGTAGCGTTGTGGAGGCATGTTGTTTACTGGGGATTTTTTAAAATCCCAATCAAGCCAGGGATTTTTTTTAAACTTGACTCCCAGGTCGACACAGTCTAAAATGGACACAAGGAAATTTGCTGGGAAGAAATGCAGCTGGTGTGATACAGATCACATCACCCATAGAGTGCTGATCAGTATACACATGTGGGCAGTGCTGATCAGTACACACATGTGGGCCTAGCAACCAATAAGCTTCTTGAGTGAACAGGGATCCTTTACTTTGTTCTTTACACTTCCATGTTTTCATGATTTGTCAAAGGGGGCAGAGCCAGCAGAAAGTTTGACTATGCCAGGCGGAGCGATCAGCAGCAGCCTTCTCCTGGTTATCATAGTCAGTAACACAGTTCTTCATCAAGGCAGTCTAAACTATACATGATTTGAGAGCTGAATTGTTCAATTTCTAAAGACACCTGCTTTTCATGGGTGCTTTCAACTGCTGTTGTGGATTTGAGTTGAGCTTTCCAAGGCACACAGCTGTCTTCATCTGTTTAACACTTTTAGTTGGTTATCAAGACTGCAAGACACCAAACTTCTTCTGTTCACTTTCCCTGTTTAGCTTTTAGTGTGAGGCTAAGAACAGTTGTATGGATAAAACTTTTGTGCTGGGTACATACATGATCATAAGATGCCAAGAAGGAGGGTTGGGCATGGGGCTAGCTTCCCCACTCCATAGGAAAACTTCAGCTGCAAAATCCAACCAACTATGAACAAAAGTCTATAAATAAAAAGTTGTTTGTCAGGAATCCACAGGGCTAAAGAAATAGGGGACGACGCAAACACACGGAGAAGAGAAGTGGGAACAAATGAATAACATAGGAATGACATGGCTGGAGCTGCAAGGGATACTCAAGGATAGGAGTGAGTCAGTTGAGGGCCTAGCCCCAATGGGGATAGACGGTGAAAGAGGAGGACATATACGGTGGTATTTATTTTTTTTTTTCTTTCCCTTCAAAATGTGGCCAATTCAAAGTTGTTGGGTGTTTGCCTCTTGCTGTCTTTATGTTGTATGTGTGTCAGTGTTGTCTGTGGTTAGCTGTTGTGGGTAGTCTTGTGACATGACTGAATTACCTGACTCACTGGTGATATTATCCATTACTGTTGTTGCTCCCACTCGCTTTATTGTGTCGTCATTTCTGATCATGTATCTTCATATGTGTGCTCCAGTGGACAGACAACGACCGTGGAGTATGCTAACGTGTATACTTGGTGTTTGCTAGTAAGTGACTTGGTGACTCCCGTAAGGACACATTATATAACATATTATGTAGTTGCCGACTTGTAAAACTCAACTTCTATAACTTGATTTCTGAACAGATCCTCAAACTGACCACTAAACTTCAGACAGTGTTTCTGGGATTGACCAATAGTTTTGTGTGGACAGTCCGGCAGCTGGAGCTGAAGACACTGACTCTTCAGATGGTTGTCATTCTTAGCAGAGGATCCCTGGCAGAAAAGATTCGAACCTGTGAAACCTTCAGGCAGTTTGTTTCCATCATGAAGAGGTGCGTATGTGAGAAATGGATTTAATTACATTTAGATTGTTATGTTAATTGTAGGCTTTGTAGTTGATTTCCTTGGAGGACTGTTAGGTTATTTCCTGGATTTTGTATGTTGGTTCTGCTTGAGGTTAGACTATAAGATTATTTCCTGGGTTTTTGTATGTTGGCTCTGCTTAGAGTTGGATTATAAGGTTATTTCTTGAGTTTTGGATGTTTATTCTCCTTAGAGTTACACTGTAAGGTTATTTCCTGGGTTTTCTATGTTGGTCTGCTTGGGAGTAGACTGTTTGGTTATTTCTTGGGTTTTGTAAGTTTCCTCAGCTTTAAAATGTAAGACCTCTTGGATTTTCTTTGTTGATTCTGCTTGGGGTTAGACTAAGGTTATTTCATAGGTTGTGTATTGTTGTGTATGTTGTTCTTAGCATTAGACTAAGATTATCTCCTGGGTTTTCAATGTTGATTCTGCTTCGGGTTAGACTGTAAGGTTATTTATTGGGTTTTCTATGTTGGTTCTGCTTGGGATTAAACAGTAAGGTTATGTTTTTGATTTTGTATGTTTTTATTGGTGTTAAAATGTAAGATCTCTTGGATTTTAGGTGTTGGGTCTGCTTGGGGTAAGACTAAGATTTATCATGAGTTTTGTATGTTGGGTCTGCTTGAGGTTAGACTGTAAGATTCATCATGGGTTTTGTATGTTGGGTCTGCTTGAGGCTAGACTGTCACGTTTACCATGGGTTTTGTATGTTGGGTCTGCTTGGGGTAAGACTAAGATTTATCATGAGTTTTGTATGTTGGGTCTGCTTGGGGTAAGACTAAGATTTATCATGAGTTTTGTATGTTGGGTCTGCTTGGGGTAAGACTGTAAGGTTTATCATGGGTTTTGTATGTTGAGTCTGCTTGGGGTAAGACTAAGATTTATCATGAGTTTTGTATGTTGAGTCTGCTTGGGGTAAGACTAAGATTTATCATGAGTTTTGTATGTTGGGTCTGCTTGGGGTAAGACTAAGATTTATCATGAGTTTTGTATGTTGCGTCTGCTTGGGGTAAGACTGTAAGGTTTATCATGGGTTTTGTATGTTGAGTCTGCTTGGGGTAAGACTAAGATTTATCATGAGTTTTGTATGTTGGGTCTGCTTGAGGTTAGACTGTAAGATTCATCATGGGTTTTGTATGTTGGGTCTGCTTGAGGCTAGACTGTCATGTTTACCATGGGTTTTGTATGTTGGGTCTGCTTGGGGTAAGACTAAGATTTATCATGAGTTTTGTATGTTGTGTCTGCTTGGGGTAAGACTAAGATTTATCATGAGTTTTGTATGTTGGGTCTGCTTGGGGTAAGACTGTAAGGTTTATCATGGGTTTTGTATGTTGAGTCTGCTTGGGGTAAGACTAAGATTTATCATGAGTTTTGTATGTTGGGTCTGCTTGGGGTAAGACTGTAAGGTTTATCATGGGTTTTGTATGTTGAGTCTGCTTGGGGTAAGACTAAGATTTATCATGAGTTTTGTATGTTGGGTCTGCTTGGGGTAAGACTGTAAGGTGTATCATGGGTTTTGTATGTTGAGTCTGCTTGGGGTAAGACTAAGATTTATCATGAGTTTTGTATGTTGGGTCTGCTTGGGGTAAGACTAAGATTTATCATGAGTTTTGTATGTTGGGTCTGCTTGGGGTAAGACTAAGATTTATCATGAGTTTTGTATGTTGGGTCTGCTTGGGGTAAGACTGTAAGGTTTATCATGGGTTTTGTATGTTGAGTCTGCTTGGGGTAAGACTGTAAGATTTATCATGGGTTTTGTATGTTGGGTCTGCTTGGGGTAAGACTAAGATTTATCATGGGTTTTGTATGTTGGGTCTGCTTGGGGTAAGACTGTAAGATTTATCATGGGTTTTGTATGTTGGGTCTGCTTGGGGTAAGACTGTAAGATTTATCATGGGTTTTAGATGTTGGGTCTGCTTGAGGTAAGACTGTAAGATTAGTCATCATATAAGACTAAGATTTATCATGGGTTTTAGATGTTGGGTCTGCTTGGGGTAAGACTGTAAGATTTATCATGGGGTTTGTATGCAGGGTCTGCTTGGGGTTAGACTGCAAGGTTACTTCATGAGTTTTGTTTGTTGGTTCTGCCTTGGGTTAGACAGGTTTTTTGTGAGTTATTTCCTGGGATTTGCTTGTCATGTAAGGGTTAGGCTGGTCCTATTTTATAGGATTCCCTAAAGAAAGTCATCAATAATTATTGCTCCACAAAAGCTAGAATTACTCAGATGCAGTGAAGAAAAAAAAGTAAAAGACAATTCCTTACAAATGCTATATGATTGGGTCTTGGCTTAACTAAGTCTCTACATTGGTCAGTTTGACTTCGTTGACTTCTCATTCAGAAAGCAATGGCAAACTGCTGAACGTAAAATAGATTATTTGGTTGTTTCGGGATTTGAAATTTAAATATTGAGCACAACCCACTACTGGCAACTGCTGATCGTATTCCGGCATGAACCTAAGGCCCGCCCACGTCAATATGGAATATTCAATAGTCAATATTCCATATTGACGTGGACGGGCCTTAGGTTCATGCCGGAATACGATCAGCGTTGCCAGTAGTGGGTTGTGCTGAATATTTGAACGTAAAATAGCCTAGAAACATCCACCTGGGTGTGGGGTTGATGGCAACATCCTGCAATGGGAATGCAACATTTGAGAAGACATAGACTGCTGTCTATGAGGCACTGACCTGAGCTGGTGTCATAACTCTGGTCATATCCTGATGATGTGCGGAATGCAGGCCAAGAAGATGATGATAGAGAGAAGATCATCTTTGTGCTAGTGTGTGATGAAATGCCTACAAAGAGAAAGATGCAAGTCATCACAGATGGAGAAAAGTTGGGACAACATGGTTTCAAAAGTGTTCAAGCAAGAAAACCTGGAAAACATTTGGAGAGAGTTGCTATAAACAATGAAGACCACAATAGTGCAGGATTTCCAGGGTTTGACTTGTATCAGACATGAGGTCAAAGGTTGCTGGAAGTGTTCAGGTACAAGCACAGTGTGAATCAAGTTGTACTGGCTGGAAGAAAACACAAACCCTGCCTTTATTGATGACCAAACCCACCACCAGTTTGTTGGTAAGCATATGCTCTAACCATTACACAACAACATTGTTTTACAGGTCACTGGACACTGAGCTGGGTCAGACAGATGCAGTCACCCACCACCTGCTGTCCAACCTTGACCTCATTGACTCCTCACATCTGCAGGGGACACACAGTGTTGTACAGACAGCCTTGAGCATGCTCCGTCCCAGCACCATCCCACCCCTGCGTGGTGTGTGCCAGGCCAAAGCTGTGCTAGAAGAGCCCATAGAAAACCTGGAGAGTGCCATTAAGATGGCTGCCGGCCTGACTGCAGGGCTCAAGGTTGTGGCCACGGTGGAGAACATCACAGATGTTAGATCTGTCAGGATTCAGGTAACTCTTCGTTGTTTGCACAGAGCTGCTTGTTATTAGAACTATGTCAGTGTGAGTTTTTACTTAAAGAATTGACGACAAGTAATGACCTAGTTTCAACTCGGTTACATAAGCAACACACTTCCAAGCATAGTCATGAGCTCTCTTCATGGTGGTTGCAAGACATGGGCTGTGATTGTCTGCCATCATCATGGGGAATTGCTGTACCTGGCTTGAGATCTTGCAGTGTTTGTAGTCCCTGGCAGGCTCCATCACAATGGAGATCATGATCTGTTTCCCCATAGAGAGGTGAAGATTGACTTCATTACACCAGGTTTGACTCCATCTGGCCTAGCCTCTCTCCATAGAATAGAAAGCTGCTGCTGAGAGCATCGTACAAAACCTAAACTCTGTAGCTCCAGCAATAATCCCATGGATTCCAGAAAGCAATTTGGACTGGTTGGTGGGAACGATGCTGTTTGAAAATAATCTCATGACCTGAAGGAGCATGAGGTTGATGGCTTGAACACTTTGCATGAAGACACACCCCCCCCCCCCCCCCCCCCCCCCCCCCCCCCCGAGAGGACAACAGTTACTCGAGCTTTTACAGTTACTTGAACTTTAAAAGATGAAGCAACCTCTGAGTTCACAAAGCGAACACTGCTTTAATCTGGCAGCTGACATAGTTACAATAAATATCTTCTATGGTACTCTTAAACGGCCTGTTATTATCAGGGCGGGCATTTAAGTTTTATGTACACTAAGATGATCTATTCAAACCTGTTATAAGTTCGCCATTATCATTACTCTTCTAGACCTCTCCTTCTTTCGTTCACACAGGCTGTCTTCGCTGCTATACCAATCCGATCCTGTCTAGGTTCTGCCCGTCGTTCGTGAATCCGTGGCGTTACTAATCTTTGGTGACATACTTCTAGCTGTTATTAACTCGATAGCCACTGATATATTGCCAACCATTCCGTAGCCACACAAATTTGCTCAAGAATTCAAATGCACAACTTTTCATATTGAGAACCCCAGAACGTCTGTTTTTGTTGTCAATATTACGTCAGCGTGACGTTTCTCCATTGTCAACTTCTGTCCCTTAATTTTCTCTGCACTTTTGTCTTCTAGACTTCTTCACATCCTTTCTATGATGTAATCCGGGCACCTGCTCTGTGGCAAGCAAGGCACTCTTACATAGAGTGATAGTTACATTGGGCATATATGGTGTCGTAAAGGGACAGCTGGTGAGACAGAGGCATCTGTGCAGCAGCTGATAAGTGACAACTCATGCCTTAGTCATGTGATAATTTACATGAATGGATAGATGGGTCATCTGGATTCAGTGGACAGTGCAGCAAACAGAGGAATTACACCTGGAGAGGGTGGGTAGTAGGAGTGGAGCTGATGGTCTGGATGACATCCATTGCCTAGGGAAACATGCAGACAGACGTTCAGTCAGGCAGCCACTGGGACCATCAGTGTGGAAACTCTTGGTTGGCTACTCAAGAAGGGGACAGAGCACATGTGGTGTCACAAGTGCTACGATATTGATTCCTAATTTCATATCCATATGCTGGACATTCCTTGGACAGCCAACATGAGTTATCTACATGTTTTTAAAGAGGCTAAAACACGAAATGACCAAAGGCAACTTATTACAAACATCAGAAAGAGACTAAATAAGTTTTTGGCCACATTATAAGAAGAGAAGATCCGGAGTACGACAAGGTTGTGTCCTGTCCCCTCTCTTGTTTATAACATAGCTGTCCCGGCCCGGCTTCACCCAGGCCCTGGCGGGGATCTATCTATCTATCTGTCTGTCTGTCTGCTTGTTTGTCTGTCTGTCTGTCTGACCCGGCCCGGCTTCGCCCAGCTCCTGGTGGGGAGCATCTCATTTAATTCATATAAGTAGTCATATAAGCTCCCGTTCCCGACTATCTATCTGTCTGTCTGTCTATCTGTCTGTCTGTCTGACCCAGCCCGGCTTCGCCCAGCCCCTGATGTGGAGCATCTAATTTAATTCATATAAGTAGTCATATAAGTTCCCGTTCCTGACTGTCTGTCTGTCTGACGACCCGGCCCGGCTGTCTATCTATCTATCTGTCTGTCTGTCTGTCTGCCTGCCTGCCCGTCCATCTCTCCCTCCGTCTATCCCACCCTCTCTATCTATATATCTATCTATCTATCTATCTATAGCCAGGGGACTTAACCTAAGATATAGCAATGCTACTAAAAGTTATGTCCCTTTATATATTTTTTCTTATGTTAAGTCATGTAATTTAACCCTTTACAGGGCAGACGCTTGTCCGTTTTGTAGCCCTGAACGGGCAAGATTTTTTCAGGTTCTGTAAAAATTGCGGGTCGTGTTAGTAAAAACATCACAAACAAGGTGTTAGTCAACCGATTTTAGTTAAATAAACAACACAATGAAGGGAAAAGCATGCAGAATATGTTACTCACGTGATTGTTGCCGGTAATCCATATATGAACACAAATATTTACGAAATACGGCATGTTGTTTGTGATTTTCCGTCATCTATACGGCAATTTACAAACACATTTTCAGAATCATAATCACTTTCTTTAAAGTCCGACTCACGACTGCTAATGCAAAGTAACGCTTTGCACTGATATCTAGCTCCGATTAATAATCAACTTCGTGCCCTTTAATGTCATTTAAATTGAACAGAGCGAAATATCAGCTATCACTTGAAGAATCGCCAAAATCCATTTTGAAAAACAGCGTAAAACTCCCAAAAACTATCAAAACAAATCCGTAAAAGTCTGTTCAAAGTCATTGTAGCACGTTTACAAATGGCGGCCACGTTGTCAAGCTATGGGCGAAAGTGAAAGTATCCGGCGGAAGTTTCGGAAAGCCGAGAGATCGCGTTTTTACAATGCATAATAGTATCGGCCGGAGTCGGCCGTTACGCTCGTATTTAGAGACCGGCCGGTAACGGACGCTACGCCTTGTAAAGGGTTAATTATTAAATTTTAGTAAGTAAATAGTTGATTCTACACTAAAAAACTATGACAGTTGCCTGCACGGGAATGAAAAGAAGACGTGTAGAAAATTTCATCTCAAGCGGATGCACCGTTATATATCCCCACCCACCCATATACATACATTCTGTTTTATAGATATAGATATAGACAAAATATGTAAAAAAAAAAAAACCAGCCAAACAGAGACCGCAAGAACACCGCATGACGAGAACACAGAAGAAGAACCATCTGCAAATCTAACCTTAGAGAACTCCTGTGTGCGGACGAGCAAGCACCAATAGCAAAATTAGAAGCTATTACAAGACCACATGAATAGTCTAAACGAAATGTGTAGGGAACATAACATGAAAATTAGCACAAGTAAAACAGAGGTATTGACTATAATTAAAGAAGAAAAAGCAACAACGATTCACCCAAACAAACATCCCTTGAAACAAGTAAAGAGTTTCAAGTACCTAGGAAGTATAATACCATCAAATGGCAAATCAGAAGACGAGATCGAAAATAGATGCAATAAGGCAAACCAACTCATTGGACAAATGGCACCAATACTAAAGAACAAACATGTCTCAATAACTACTAAGAAAGCACTTTACAACACAATCTTCCTACCAACTTTATGTTACCAATGCCAAACCTGGACAATGGCAGAAAAAGAGAAAAGAAAAATCACAACAAAAATGAGATTCCTGAGAAGAATACTCAATGTATCAAGAAGAGATAAGATCAGAAATGAAGAAATCAGGACTAAAGTGGGGGTTATAGCTGCGCTAGATTTTATTAGAAGGCAGCAAGTCAAATGGTTTGGCCATGCAAGTAGGTTACCAACTAACAGTATACCACAACAAGCAATGATGTACAGAGGAAGAGGCCGACCACGTAGACGATGGACGCATGGAATAACATGGGCATATCGATACATGAAGCCCATAAGCATGCACTCTTCCGCTGTTTGTACTTCACCTCGACACCGCAAGATACAAGAGGAACATGAGTTAAGAAGAGAAAAATTGGGGTATGTTGTAACACCTGGACATATTTGGGCAAATAGAGATAGTGGAAAGCAACAAGAAAGCCTTGCCTCATGGCACTAAAAGGTGTCAGTGCATGAATTGATACATACTGTTGGAGATGGTAGTATGTGGAGACACATGATTGCCCATGCCATAAATTGGTACATACTGTTGGAGATGGTAGTATGTGGAGACACATGATTGCCCATGCCATAAATTGGTACATACTGTTGGAGATGGTAGTGTGTTGAGACACATGATTGCCAATGCCATAAATTGGTACATACTGTTGGAGATGGTAGTGTGTGGAGACACATGATTGCCCATGCCATAAATTGGTACATACTGTTGGAGATGGTAGTGTGTGGAGACGCATGATTGCCCATGCCATGCCATAAATTGGTACATACAGTTAGAGATGGTAGTGTGTGGAGACACATGATTGCCCATGCCATAAATTGGTACATACTGTTGGAGATGGTAGTGTGTGGAGACACATGATTGCCCATGCCATAAATTGGTACATACTGTTGGAGATGGTAGTGTGTGGAGACACATGATTGCCCATGCCATAAATTGGTACATACTGTTGGAGATGGTAGTGTGTGGAGACACATGATTGCCCATGCCATAAATTGGTACATACTGTTGGAGGATGGTAGTGTGTGGAGACACATGATTGCCCATGCCATAAATTGGTACATACTGTTGGAGATGGTAGTGTGTGGAGACACATGATTGCCCATGCCATAAATTGGTACATACTGTTGGAGATGGTAGTGTGTGGAGACACATGATTGCCCATGCCATAAATTGGTACATACTGTTGGAGATGGTAGTGTGTGGAGACACATGATTGCCCATGCCATAAATTGGTACATACTGTTGGAGATGGTAGTGTGTGGAGACACATGATTGCCCATGCCATAAATTGGTACATACTGTTGGAGATGGTAGTGTGTGGAGACACATGATTGCCCATGCCATAAATTGGTACATACTGTTAGAGATGGTAGTATGTGGAGACACATGATTGCCCATGCCATAAATTGGTACATACTGTTAGAGATGGTAGTGTGTGGAGACACATGATTGCCCATGCCATAAATTGGTACATACTGTTGGAGATGGTAGTGTGTGGAGACACATGATTGCCCATGCCATAAATTGGTACATACTGTTGGAGATGGTAGTGTGTGGAGACACATGATTGCCCATGCCATAAATTGGTACATACTGTTGGAGATGGTAGTGTGTGGAGACACATGATTGCCCATGCCATAAATTGGTACATACTGTCAGAGATGGTAGTGTGTGGAGACACATGATTGCCCATGCCATGCCATAAATTGGTACATACTGTTAGAGATGGTAGTGTGTGGAGACACATGATTGCCCATGCCATAAATTGGTACATACTGTTAGAGATGGTAGTGTGTGGAGACACATGATTGCCCATGCCATAAATTGGTACATACTGTTAGAGATGGTAGTGTGTGGAGACACATGATTGCCCATGCCATAAATTAGTACATACTGTTGGAGATGGTAGTGTGTGGAGACACATGATTGCCCATGCCATAAATTGGTACATACTGTTGGAGATGGTAGTGTGTGGAGACACATGATTGCCAATGCCATAAATTGGTACATACTGTTAGAGATGGTAGTGTGTGGAGACACATGATTGCCCATGCCATAAATTGGTACATACTGTTGGAGATGGTAGTGTGTGGAGACACATGATTGCCCATGCCATAAATTGGTACATACTGTTGGAGATGGTAGTGTGTGGAGACACGTGATTGCCCATGCCATAAATTGGTACATACTGTTAGAGATGATAGTGTGTGGAGACACATGATTGCCCATGCCATAAATTAGTACATACTGTTGGCGATGGTAGTGTGTGGAGACACATGATTGCCCATGCCATAAATTGGTACATACTGTTAGAGATGGTAGTGTGTGGAGACACATGATTGCCCATGCCAAGTCACATGATGATGCAAAATCATGTCTTCATCTAACGACTAAACTTCTCTACAGTATATGATGTTCACATCCAACAACTGAACCTCTCTCTACAATATTTAATGTCCATATTTAACATTTAAATCTCTCTCTACAATATCTAATGTCCACATCCAACAACTGAATCTCTCTCTGCAATATCTAATGTCCTCATCCAACAACTGAATCTCTCTCTACAATATCTAATGTCCACATCCAACAACTGAACCTCTCTCTACAATATCTAATGTCCACATCCAACAACTGAATCTCTCTCTGCAATATCTAATGTCCTCATCCAACAACTGAACCTCACTCTACAATATCTAATGTCCTCATCCAACAACTGAACCTCTCTCTCCAATATCTAATGTTCACATTCAACAACTGAACCTCTCTCTACAATAGGTAATGTTCTTATATAACAAATAAACCTCTCTCTAGAATACTGATGTCCACATCCAACAACTTAATCTCTCTCTCCAATTTCTAAAGCCCACATTTATTAACTGAACCACTCTCTCTACAATATCTAATGTCCACATCCAACAACTGAACCTCATTCCACAGTATCTAATGTCCACATCCAACAACTGAACCTCTCTCTACAATATCTAATATCCACATCCAAGAACTGAACCTCTCTCTACAATATCTAATATCCACATCCAACAACTGAACCTCTCTCTACAATATCTAATGCCCACATCAAACAACTGAACCTCTCTCTACAATATCTAATGTCCACATCCAACAACTGAATCCCACTCTACAGTATCTAATGTCCACATCCAACAACTGAACCTCTCTAAAATATCTAATGTCAACATCCAACAACTGAACCTCACTCTACAATATCAAATGTTCACATCCAACACCTGAACCTAACATATCTAATGTCCACATCCAACAACTGAACCCCACTCTACAATATCTAATGTCAACATCCAACAACTCAACCTCACTCCACAGTATCTAATGTCCATATCCAACAATTGAACGTAAAATATCTAATGTCCACATCCAACAGCTGAATAACACTCTACAATATATAATGCTTACATATAACACATGAACCTAAAATATCTAATGTCCACATTAAACAACATAATCTATCCTGCTCATTATCTAATGCCATATTAATAATTACATAAACTTATTTTTATATTATATAAAAATACACTTTACACAAAATCCTTTACAAATGTACAAAAAGTATCAGTGTCATGGAAATGATAAAGCCCTGCTCCTGAAATGTCCAACAAGATTACCAAAAGCATGTGATAATTGGTTCATTACTGGCCGGATTGCTCAGAAACTGCTTAGAAAAATTGCTGTTTTTGTTGTGCATGTATTGTATAGAATTTCTAATTCCCGGGAGTGAGGAATATTCATTATTTTGTGATTAATGTCGACAAGTTTCTGAACTCAGCCGTATTTTCTTGTGTGTCATCTTAGCAATAACAACTTTATGCATGCTGCAAGCTGAATATGTCAGCATATATTCTGTTTTGAAGAGCTAATTATGTTAATTTTGAGTTGCCTCATTACTCTTACAATTGATTAGACTTCAGATTTGTAGAATCAGATTATATGAAGATCTGAAACTATATGAGGATCTGAAAGTATGATGAAGCCCTAATTGTCCACAGAATGAGGTGAATATAAGTGGATGAGGCTGGTGGCAACTTGACCTGGTCTCTACAGTGTGCCACATCTGTGAGAGAATGTTCAGTAGCTGTCAGTGTAGTGTGCCACATCTGTGGGAGAATGTTCAGTAGCAGTCTGAGCAGCGTGCCACATCTGTGGGAGAATGTTCAGTAGCTGTCAGTGTGGTGTGCCACATCTGTGGGAGAATGTTCAGTAGCTGTCAGTGTGGTGTGCCACATCTGTGGGAGAATGTTCAGTAGCTGTCAGTGCAGTGTGCCACATCTGTGGGAGAATGTTCAGTAGCTGTCAGAGCAGTGTGCCACATCTGTGGGAGAATGTTCAGTAGCTGTCAGTGTAGTGTGCCACATCTGTGGGTGAATTTTCAGTAGCTGTCAGTGTAGTGTGCCACATCTGTGGGAGAATGTTCAGTAGCTGTCAGTGTAGTGTGCCACATCTGTGGGAGAATGTTCAGTAGCTGTCAGTGTAGTGTGCCACATCTGTGGGAGAATGTTCAGTAGCTGTCAGTGTAGTGTGCCACATCTGTGGGTGAATGTTCAGTAGCTGTCAGTTTAGTGTGCCACATCTGTGGCGAATGTTCAGTAGCTGTCAGTGTAGTGTGCCACATCTGTGGGAGAATGTTCAGTAGCTGTCAGTTTAGTGTGCCACATCTGTGGGAGAATGTTCAGTAGCTGTCAGTGCAGTGTGCCACATCTGTGGGAGAATGTTCAGTAGCTGTCAGTGTAGTGTGCTACATCTGTGGGAGAATGTTCAGTAGCTGTCACTGCAGTGTGCCACATCTGTGGGAGAATGTTCAGTAGCTGTCAGTGTAGTGTGCCACATCTGTGGGAGAATGTTCAGTAGCTGTCAGTGTAGTGTGCCACATCTGTGGGAGAATGTTCAGTAGCTGTCAGTGTAGTGTGCCACATCTGTGGGAGAATGTTCAGTAGCTGTCAGTTTAGTGTGCCACATCTGTGGGAGAATGTTCAGTAGCTGTCAGTTTAGTGTGCCACATCTGTGGGAGAATGTTCAGTAGCTGTCAGTGCAGTGTGCTACATCTGTGGGAGAATGTTCAGTAGCTGTCAGTGCAGTGTGCCACATCTGTGGAAGAATGTTCAGTAGCTGTCACTGCAGTGTGCCACATCTGTGGGAGAATGTTCAGTAGCTGTCAGTGTAGTGTGCCACATCTGTGGGAGAATGTTCAGTAGCTGTCAGTGTAGTGTGCTACATCTGTGGGAGAATGTTCAGTAGCTGTCAGTGCAGTGTGCCACATCTGTGGGAGAATGTTCAGTAGCTGTCAGTGCAGTGTGCCACATCTGTGGGAGAATGTTCAGTAGCAGTCAGTGCAGTGTGCCACATCTGTGGGAGAATGTTCAGTAGCAGTCAGTGCAGTGTGCCACATCTGTGGGAGAATGTTCAGTAGCTGTCAGTGTAGTGTGTCACATCTGTGGGAGAATGTTCAGTAGCTGTCAGTGTAGTGTGCCACATCTGTGGGAGAATGTTCAGTAGCTGTCAGTGTAGTGTGCTACATCTGTGGGAGAATGTTCAGTAGCTGTCAGTGTGTGTGTCACATCTGTGGGAGAATGTTCAGTAGCAGTCAGTGTAGTGTGCCACATCTGTGGGAGAATGTTCAGTAGCTGTCAGTGTAGTGTGCCACATCTGTGGGAGAATGTTCAGTAGCTGTCAGTTTAGTGTGCCAAATCTGTGGGAGAATGTTCAGTAGCTGTCAGTGCAGTGTGCTACATCTGTGGGAGAATGTTCAGTAGCTGTCAGTGCAGTGTGCTACATCTGTGGGAGAATGTTCAGTAGCTGTCAGTGCAGTGTGCCACATCTGTGGGAGAATGTTCAGTAGCTGTCAGTGCAGTGTGCCACATCTGTGGGAGAATGTTCAGTAGCAGTCAGTGCAGTGTGCCACATCTGTGGGAGGATGTTCAGTAGCAGTCAGTGCAGTGTGCCACATCTGTGGGAGAATGTTCAGTAGCAGTCAGTGCAGTGTGCCACATCTGTGGGAGAATGTTCAGTAGCTGTCAGTGTAGTGTGCCACATCTGTGGGAGAATGTTCAGTAGCTGTCAGTGTAGTGTGCCACATCTGTGGGAGAATGTTCAGTAGCTGTCAGTGTAGTGTGCCACATCTGTGGGAGAATGTTCAGTAGCTGTCAGTGCAGTGTGCCACATCTGTGGGAGAATGTTCAGTAGCTGTCAGTGTAGTGTGCCACATCTGTGGGTGAATGTTCAGTAGCTGTCAGTGTAGTGTGCCACATCTGTGGGAGAATGTTCAGTAGCTGTCAATGTAGTGTGCCACATCTGTGGGAGAATGTTCAGTAGCTGTCAGTGTAGTGTGCCACATCTGTGGGAGAATGTTCAGTAGCTGTCAGTGCAGTGTGCCACATCTGTGGGAGAATGTTCAGTAGAGCTGTCAGTGTAGTGTGCCACATCTGTGGGAGAATGTTCACTAGCTGTCAGTGCAGTGTGCCACATCTGTGGGAGAATGTTCAGTAGCTGTCACTGCAGTGTGCCACATCTGTGGGAGAATGTTCAGTAGCTGTCACTGCAGTGTGCCACATCTGTGGGAGAATGTTCAGTAGCTGTCACTGCAGTGTGCCACATCTGTGGGAGAATGTTCAGTAACAGGGAAAGCTAATTCACACACAAAAATTCGTCCAATCCACAAGATGTAGGAGCATGTGTGTGGACTACGCTTGAGTTCAAAGTGAGTGAATGCACAAAAACAAATCATGTTTGTTCCAGCAGTCACTGGGTTAGAGAGTAGGCAGCATACTAGCTAGTAGCTGGACAAGCTGAAATATCCAGCCAAAGCAGTCACTGGGTTAGAGAGTAGGCAGCATACTAGCTAGTAGCTGGACAAGCTGAAATATCCAGCCAAAGCAGTCACTGGGTTAGAGAGTAGGCAGCACACTAGCTGGTAGCTGAACAAGCTGAAATATCCAGCCAAAACAGTAACTGAGTTAGAGAGTAGGCAGCATACTAGCTGGTAGCTGAACAAGCTGAAATATCCAGCCAAAACAGTAACTGAGTTAGAGAGTAGGCAGCATACTACCTGGTAGCTGAACAAGCTGAAATATCCAGCCAAAACAGTAACTGAGTTAGAGAGTAGGCAGCATACTAGCTAGTAGCTGAACAAGCTGAAATATCCAGCCAAAACAGTAACTGAGTTAGAGAGTAGGCAGCATACTACCTGGTAGCTGAACAAGCTGAAATATCCAGCCAAAACAGTAACTGAGTTAGAGAGTAGGCAGCATACTACCTGGTAGCTGAACAAGCTGAAATATCCAGCCAAAACAGTAACTGAGTTAGAGAGTAGGCAGCATACTAGCTAGTAGCTGAACAAGCTGAAATATCCAGCCAAAACAGTAACTGAGTTAGAGAGTAGGCAGCATACTAGCTAGTAGCTGGACAAGCTGAAATATCCAGCCAAAACAGTAACTGAGTTAGAGAGTAGGCAGCATACTAGCTAGTAGCTGGACAAGCTGAAATATCCAGCCAAAACAGTAACTGAGTTAGAGAGTAGGCAGCACACTAGCTGGTAACTGGACAAGCTGAAATATCCAGCCAAAGCAGTCACTGAGTTAGAGAGTAGGCAGCATACTACCTGGTAGCTGAACAAGCTGAAATATCCAGCCAAAACAGTAACTGAGTTAGAGAGTAGGCAGCATACTAGCTAGTAGCTGAACAAGCTGAAATATCCAGCCAAAACAGTAACTGAGTTAGAGAGTAGGCAGCATACTAGCTAGTAGCTGGACAAGCTGAAATATCCAGCCAAAACAGTAACTGAGTTAGAGATTAGGCAGCATACTAGCTGGTAGCTGGACAAGCTGAAATATCCAGCCAAAACAGTAACTGAGTTAGAGAGTAGGCAGCATAGTAGCTGGACAAGCTGAAATATCCAGCCAAAACAGTAACTGAGTTAGAGAGTAGGCAGCACACTAGCTAGTAGCTGGACAAGCTGAAATATCCAGCCAAAACAGTAACTGAGTTAGAGAGTAGGCAGCATACTAGCTGGTAGCTGAACAAGCTGAAATATCCAGCCAAAACAGTAACTGAGTTAGAGAGTAGGCAGCACACTAGCTAGTAGCTGGACAAGCTGAAATATCCAGCCAAAACAGTAACTGAGTTAGAGAGCAGGCAGCACACTAGCTAGTAGCTGGACAAGCTGAAATATCCAGCCAAAACAGTAACTGAGTTAGAGAGTAGGCAGCATAGTAGCTGGACAAGCTGAAATATCCAGCCAAAACAGTAACTGAGTTAGAGAGTAGGCAGCATACTAGCTAGTAGCTGGACAAGCTGAAATATCCAGCCAAAACAGTAACTGAGTTAGAGAGTAGGCAGCATAGTAGCTGGTAGCTGAACAAGCTGAAATATCCAGCCAAAACAGTAACTGAGTTAGAGAGTAGGCAGCATACTAGCTAGTAGCTGGACAAGCTGAAATATCCAGCCAAAACAGTAACTGAGTTAGAGAGTAGGCAGCATACTAGCTAGTAGCTGGACAAGCTGAAATATCCAGCCAAAACAGTAACTGAGTTAGAGAGTAGGCAGCATAGTAGCTGGTAGCTGAACAAGCTGAAATATCCAGCCAAAACAGTAACTGAGTTAGAGAGTAGGCAGCATACTAGCTAGTAGCTGGACAAGCTGAAATATCCAGCCAAAACAGTAACTGAGTTAGAGAGCAGGCAGCATACTACCTGGTAGCTGAACAAGCTGAAATATCCAGCCAAAACAGTAACTGAGTTAGAGAGTAGGCAGCATAGTAGCTGGACAAGCTGAAATATCCAGCCAAAACAGTAACTGAGTTAGAGAGCAGGCAGCACACTAGCTAGTAGCTGGACAAGCTGAAATATCCAGCCAAAACAGTAACTGAGTTAGAGAGTAGGCAGCATAGTAGCTGGACAAGCTGAAATATCCAGCCAAAACAGTAACTGAGTTAGAGAGTAGGCAGCATAGTAGCTGGACAAGCTGAAATATCCAGCCAAAACAGTAACTGAGTTAGAGAGCAGGCAGCACACTAGCTAGTAGCTGGACAAGCTGAAATATCCAGCCAAAACAGTAACTGAGTTAGAGAGTAGGCAGCATAGTAGCTGGACAAGCTGAAATATCCAGCCAAAACAGTAACTGAGTTAGAGAGTAGGCAGCATAGTAGCTGGACAAGCTGAAATATCCAGCCAAAACAGTAACTGAGTTAGAGAGTAGGCAGCATACTAGCTAGTAGCTGAACAAGCTGAAATATCCAGCCAAAACAGTAACTGAGTTAGAGAGTAGGCAGCATACTACCTGGTAGCTGAACAAGCTGAAATATCCAGCCAAAACAGTAACTGAGTTAGAGAGTAGGCAGCATACTAGCTAGTAGCTGAACAAGCTGAAATATCCAGCCAAAACAGTAACTGAGTTAGAGAGTAGGCAGCATACTAGCTAGTAGCTGGACAAGCTGAAATATCCAGCCAAAACAGTAACTGAGTTAGAGATTAGGCAGCATACTAGCTGGTAGCTGGACAAGCTGAAATATCCAGCCAAAACAGTAACTGAGTTAGAGAGTAGGCAGCATAGTAGCTGGACAAGCTGAAATATCCAGCCAAAACAGTAACTGAGTTAGAGAGCAGGCAGCACACTAGCTAGTAGCTGGACAAGCTGAAATATCCAGCCAAAACAGTAACTGAGTTAGAGAGTAGGCAGCATAGTAGCTGGACAAGCTGAAATATCCAGCCAAAACAGTAACTGAGTTAGAGAGCAGGCAGCACACTAGCTAGTAGCTGGACAAGCTGAAATATCCAGCCAAAACAGTAACTGAGTTAGAGAGTAGGCAGCATAGTAGCTGGACAAGCTGAAATATCCAGCCAAAACAGTAACTGAGTTAGAGAGTAGGCAGCATAGTAGCTGGACAAGCTGAAATATCCAGCCAAAACAGTAACTGAGTTAGAGAGTAGGCAGCATACTAGCTAGTAGCTGAACAAGCTGAAATATCCAGCCAAAACAGTAACTGAGTTAGAGAGTAGGCAGCATACTACCTGGTAGCTGAACAAGCTGAAATATCCAGCCAAAACAGTAACTGAGTTAGAGAGTAGGCAGCATACTAGCTAGTAGCTGAACAAGCTGAAATATCCAGCCAAAACAGTAACTGAGTTAGAGAGTAGGCAGCATACTAGCTAGTAGCTGGACAAGCTGAAATATCCAGCCAAAACAGTAACTGAGTTAGAGATTAGGCAGCATACTAGCTGGTAGCTGGACAAGCTGAAATATCCAGCCAAAACAGTAACTGAGTTAGAGAGTAGGCAGCATAGTAGCTGGACAAGCTGAAATATCCAGCCAAAACAGTAACTGAGTTAGAGAGTAGGCAGCACACTAGCTAGTAGCTGGACAAGCTGAAATATCCAGCCAAAACAGTAACTGAGTTAGAGAGTAGGCAGCATACTAGCTGGTAGCTGAACAAGCTGAAATATCCAGCCAAAACAGTAACTGAGTTAGAGAGCAGGCAGCACACTAGCTAGTAGCTGGACAAGCTGAAATATCCAGCCAAAACAGTAACTGAGTTAGAGAGTAGGCAGCACACTAGCTAGTAGCTGGACAAGCTGAAATATCCAGCCAAAACAGTAACTGAGTTAGAGAGTAGGCAGCACACTAGCTAGTAGCTGGACAAGCTGAAATATCCAGCCAAAACAGTAACTGGGTTAGAGAGTAGGCAGCATACTAGCTGGTAGCTGGACAAGCTGAAATATCCAGCCAAAGCAGTAACTGGGTTAGAGAGTAGGCAGCACACTAGCTGGTAGCTGGACAAGCTGAAATATCCAGCCAAAACAGTAACTGAGTTAGAGAGCAGGCAGCACACTAGCTAGTAGCTGGACAAGCTGAAATATCCAGCCAAAACAGTAACTGAGTTAGAGAGCAGGCAGCACACTAGCTAGTAGCTGGACAAGCTGAAATATCCAGCCAAAACAGTAACTGAGTTAGAGAGTAGGCAGCACACTAGCTAGTAGCTGGACAAGCTGAAATATCCAGCCAAAACAGTAACTGAGTTAGAGAGCAGGCAGCACACTAGCTAGTAGCTGGACAAGCTGAAATATCCAGCCAAAACAGTAACTGAGTTAGAGAGTAGGCAGCATAGTAGCTGGACAAGCTGAAATATCCAGCCAAAACAGTAACTGAGTTAGAGAGTAGGCAGCATACTAGCTAGTAGCTGAACAAGCTGAAATATCCAGCCAAAACAGTAACTGAGTTAGAGAGTAGGCAGCATACTACCTGGTAGCTGAACAAGCTGAAATATCCAGCCAAAACAGTAACTGAGTTAGAGAGTAGGCAGCATACTAGCTGGTAGCTGGACAAGCTGAAATATCCAGCCAAAACAGTAACTGAGTTAGAGAGCAGGCAGCACACTAGCTAGTAGCTGGACAAGCTGAAATATCCAGCCAAAACAGTAACTGAGTTAGAGAGTAGGCAGCACACTAGCTGGTAGCTGGACAAGCTGAAATATCCAGCCAAAACAGTAACTGAGTTAGAGATTAGGCAGCATACTAGCTGGTAGCTGAAATATCCAGCCAAAACAGTAACTGAGTTAGAGAGTAGGCAGCATACTAGCTAGTAGCTGGACAAGCTGAAATATCCAGCCATGAGGGGCAACTGGGTCGACCCAGTCTCAGGTGGGTGTGAAGATATGTTCTGGGCAGTAGAGATGACCAATACCATTTTGACCCCATGGTGTTTACATATAAAATATAGGGCTGGCATCACGTATTGTTTGTATGTTATGTATGATATCATGATATGATCAGGCAGACATGATTGGGGACTATGGGATCGTGTGTAGAGTGCAGAAGAACAGGTAGATCATCATGGCCAGGAGAGAATGATGTTGCAGAGAGTGAGCAGAGGATCTGATTGACACTTAAGACTCAGGAAAGGCCAGGCAGACACAATCAGACTGCTACTGGTACCATTAGTATTGCAACTGTTTTTTTCTGGCCTGTGAAGTTGAGGATGGAGCACGTGTGGGAATGTCCCGAGTTCTGTGATGTGGGTTCTTGGCTCAACTCAAAACACCTCAATGTGAGGAAAGGGGTCCTTTGCTTTTTGTTAAGTTAAGCAACAATGGCTTGGGGCAGAAAGAGTTAAAGCAACAACTGTCAGGACACAGAGAGTTAAAGTATTCATATTGTGAAGACATCCATTTTCATTTCATAACATGATGATCCATTTTTGCTGTCTGTGCAGCGTCCTGTCAGGTCCCATGTGGCATTCTGTTCATTTTTGTGTGGAGTGAGATTTCCCCATTGATGGCTTTATTGGGGTGGCACAAACTGGTGATTCCCCCTGGATGTGATTGTGTATTGTTGGGTTAGTTTCTTCTGTCTGGCCTTACCTTTTCCATTTGTCTGTGATGATCTAAGTGTTTCACTTGTTTCATCTTTGTTTCCTGAAATCTTATGACGATCTTGAGTGGTTCGCTTCTTATTTGATATTTGTTTTCTGACATAACACTGTTTGCTTGTGTCTTAAAAGTCTTGTGATTCATACAACTTCTGACTTGTTTAATATTTACTACTTACATTCCTTTCATTGATTGTCTAGTCTTGAATATTGAGGTCAGTGAACTGGTTGTATAACTGTCAGTGAATCTCTTTTATGTCATTTTTGATAACCTCAACTGAAATTGAGCATTTGTGTCAGTTATGAATACTGACATGTGTATTGAGAACAGATCTGCTCTATTTGTGGCAATATTTGGATAACTGGGGGGGGGGGGGTGTTCCCTCTGTGGCAGAGTGATTCAGCTGCCTGCCTTGTGCTCCAAAGGTTAAGTTTGTTTCTGGTTCTTGAGCAAAATTTTGTTGGAGACTCCCATGCCAAGCTTTTGACAGGCCACTATGCAGGTAAAACATATATATATGAAGCCCATGATCGGGCACTCTCACGATGTTTATACTTCACCTCGACACCGCAAGGTACAAGAGGAATATGACGAGATGATATATATATATATATATATATATATATATATATATATATATATATATATATATACTCCCGTCAGCACTCCATAGGCAATGTGGTCAGTGCCACACTGGCTGCCTTGACTTCCCAGAACATTTCCTGGTACTTAATGTAGGTTGGGTCAACCTGGGAGATTGCCGACAGTGCCCATTGTCTGGGTGGGATTCAAACACATAACCACCAGGTTGGCAGGCTAGCCACTGCTCTACCACAGCTCAGCCACTTCCTGTGTAGTTTGCTATGTTTTATTCCATGAATTAGAAAATATTCTATGAGTATTTGGACATCTGTATTGTACTGTACAGTTCCTATATACTTTGCTATATTTTCATGAATTTTGAGTGCGTTCTAAGAAAGATCCATAGACATCACCCACAGGATGCTACAAACAATGGTATCTAGAATGTATGGAGGCCCAGGTTCAATGTTTTCCATAACTGAAATTGGTGATCTGAGTGCATGAACATATGCTTTCTGTGGATAGCTAGAAATGAATGAGTTCATGAGAGATGAGAAATGAATTCAAATGAATATCTATACTTACCGTAGATATTCAAAACACTGCCATTTGATCTGTAATGTTGGTGAAAATATTTGCATAACTGTTTATGAACAGTTCTCTTTGTTAATTATATGTTCCTGCTATTTTCCGTGTGGTACTATAAAAGTACTCTGTGGTGAAGGGGTTACAGATGCAATTCTTAATCCTGCATACCATGTTCGAAACACAGCTGTGGTTGAATTTGAAGCAGACTGCCTTATGTTCTTTTTTCATACAATGCCTACTGTTCAGAAAGCAGTAGCAAACGTATATCCTGTTACAGGACATTGCAGTTAACACCAGCATTTTTCAGCTGCTGTTGATGTCTTGACAAGTTTTACGTTCAGTAGTTTGCCTTTGCTTTCTGAACAACTGGCTCACATACCTCCGTAAGTAACCAACGCGACGCGATCCGCTGCTGAATCTTGCACAGCTGTGTTTCGTACAAGAGTATATGGGATTATGAACAACGTCCTTAACTCCGTACGCCAGGGAGACCGGCAGTAGCAAACTATTGAACATAAAAACTTGCCAAGAAATCACAAACAGCCAAAAAATCTAGATTTAGCAGTCTAGACTGCTAGCTTTTTAAACTGTAAAAGCCTCTGCGGCTTTCTATTGCTGCTGCTACTTATGCCTCTCATGCTAGGCCATCTAAATATTGTCTTTTATTTGCCCTTATCCGCTTCCTAACCTTTTTTTTATTCTTCTGCGTATTTTCGTGTTTTCTGATATTAGTAGCTCATATTTTGCTATTGTTTAAATTTGCTTTGTTATTTTCTGTTCTTCGATTTTGTTAGAAGGGCGCAGGCATTATCCGTGCTTTATGAATTCATTCTCTTTTTGCAGGGACATGATTTCTTTCCAATGCTTTTAACCTGCTGCCA
Organism: Cepaea nemoralis; assembly: GCA_014155875.1. Classification (NCBI taxonomy): domain Eukaryota; kingdom Metazoa; phylum Mollusca; class Gastropoda; order Stylommatophora; family Helicidae; genus Cepaea; species Cepaea nemoralis. The sequence goes on from JACEFZ010020776.1 coordinate 42,985, forward strand.
GCATTCTTCCATACTCACCTCATCTACTAACCTGGTTCTCTTTAGAGCCTGTGACCATAAATTGTTCCTTGTTTTCTTGATTTCTGTGATATTCTATATTGTATTAATTTTCATGTTTATAAGAGTATCTCTTGAGTTACTACTTGGTTATTGTTTACTGGCATGTTTTAACTGTGGCTTGACTACCATGTTTACCACGTGATGTGAGATGCTAAGGTTTTGATGCCATATTTAACCACATGATGTGAGATGCTGTGGTTTTGCTGCCATATTTAACCACATGATTGAGATGCTGTGGTTTTGCTGCCATATTTAACATGTGATGTGAGATATTGTGGTTTTGCTGCCATATTTAATCATGTGATGTGAGATATTGTGGTTTTGCTGCCATTGTTAACCACATGATGTGAGATACTAAGGTTTTGCTGCCATGTTTAACCACATGATCTGAGATACTGTGGTTTGCTGCGACATTATCAATGTGATGTGAAGCATTCTGGTTTTACTGCATGTGTAACTACTGAAACTGTCAAGTGTGCCAGATGAGATGACACTATCCAGTATTGCAAGCCTTATTGTCAGTGATGTCTGTGTTGTCACCCACAGGTGAATACCCAGACCAGCAAAGTCAGCTTGTTGCCCCAACAGCCTCAGCCTGGACCAGGATCACCAGCCTCAAACATCGGCTGGAGACAGAAGCTGTCATGTCTCACGCTTTGTGGTCAGGTCAGACATTGTTGTTTTATTTTTCAATTATCATAACTTCTTCTTCACCTTTTTCTTCTTACTCTTCTTCTTCTGAAGGTGCTAAGTCTGGAGCATACATAGATGATCGACTGTCAAATGATATTTTTCAAATTGGTATTCCTTTTGAACTTGAATTGTTTGTTACTGCGCTCGCTCACTTTGAATTCAAGCACTGTCCAAACATGTGCTACTACTTGTAGTGCACAGGAAACCAATTGGGGAACCCTTTGAGGCCACTGAAACAGTCCATAAATAAACACACATAGTATTTATTTGGTTTAAGAAAAAATCAGTTTGATTATTGATCGCTGGACTTTAGGTGGCCTGGTGTGCCTTGCCAGTTGAGAAGACCTGATAATTCAGATCTACATTGATTGACAGATGTCAGCCGCGTGATCGGCAAATTTTGAGCTATAACCTATGATGGGTGACGGTGGGTGATAATGTGGTCACTTTTAGTGTGTGCAGCGTGATCTAGTGGTTACACATCCGCCTCACATGCCAGTGATCTGGGTTTGATCCCGGGTCCAGTCAAGGATATGCACTACTGACGAGCTCAAACAAGAGCAAAACTTGAGTCTAGTGCTTCCATATAGATGAGGACAAGGCTTTAGGTTCGTACCGGAATACGATCAGAGTTGCCAGTAGTGTGTTTGGCTCAATATTTAAACACATAGTATTATTTGGCACTCATAGATGGAGAAGAAGGAAGTAGAGATTAGAGGACGAACTAGACAACATAAAAGCTATATAGTTACTGACTGGGATCGAACCTGTCACCTCCAAATGACGACAGTGCCTCGCTGCAGGACCAAGTGTACTTCGATGCATGACCTACTAGACACTCCAAAAAAAAAAGTGTCTTCATTAGCCATGTCTATCATACAGATGAACCTACAACTATGGAATATGGACAGAATTCGTATCAAACCATTGAGATAGCACTACAGGTCTCATAATTTTATATTAAACCAGCATAGGTCAAATAACAAACACACCAGACCGTAATGCTGTGTCCAGTATATTCACACACATTTAAAGGAGAGAAATGATTGGTCGGTTATAATGCCTGTACACATATTACATAGGAAAATCTTGTAGTGCACTGGACTGATTTTTGTGTGTGAATTAGCTTTCCCTATTACCAGTATCCCTCGCCATCAGGCAAACCCACTCTGACTTCAGATGTACTTGTAATTTACGTCCCCAAGTCATGGACAAGAAGTCAACATTTTAGTCCAACTGACCAGTGTAGGGTGTTACATCTGCTACCTCGGCATCAGCACACCGGATGCATAAGAAGGAGTGCTCTTATCCATTCAGCCATGCTGATCTCCTGAACTTGAATGTTCGAGAAGAATTCTGAGAATAGCCTGAATCAAGAAGAATTCTGAGAATAGCCTGAATCAAGAAGAATTTGGAGAATAGCCTGAATCAAGAAGAATTTTGAGAATAGTCTGAATCAAGAATTATTATGAGAATAGCCTGAATCAAGAAGAATTTGGAGAATAGCCTGAATCAAGAAGAATTTTGAGAATAGCCTGAATCAAGAAGAATTCTGAGAATAGCCTGAATCAAGAAGAATTCTGAGAATAGCCTGAATCAAGAAGAATTCGGAGAATAGCCTGAATCAAGAAGAATTCGGAGAAATAGCCTGAATCAAGAAGAATTCTGAGAATAGCCTGAATCAAGAAGAATTCGGAGAATAGCCTGAATCAAGAAGAATTCGGAGAATAGCCTGAATCAAGAAGAATTCGGAGAATAGCCTGAATCAAGAAGAATTCGGAGAATAGCCTGAATCAAGAAGAATTCGGAGAATAGCCTGAATCAAGAAGAATTCGGAGAATAGCCTGAATCAAGAAGAATTCGGAGAATAGCCTGAATCAAGAAGAATTCTGAGAATAGCCTGAATCAAGAAAAATTCTGAGAATAGCCTGAATCAAGAAGAAGGCAAGTACTGATGTTCTTCCAGATGTGAAAATGGACACCAACTGACCCATAAACAGCACCGTTTCCCGGACACTGAAATTCTGTGGCCATGTTAAATGTCACGAAGGTTTAGAAGGAACAGTGATAGTTGCAGGAAGAAGAGGCAGTGGTCACAGCACATTACAGACATCCTGGACATAAATCATGAGGCAGTGGAACTGGTGAAGGATCGACGATCTGTTCAGCAGATTGTGAAGGGATCGGGGAACAGTGCTAGTGTCTGTTTCTGTGTTCGTGTTCACATGAGCGTGTGTTTATTGCCTTCATCCATCCATTCATTTCTTGTCTAATTGTACAATTAGTTTGTGTCTTCTTTGTTTCAATATTATTGTTATTTTATCTCAGAGTGCTCCTGATTACTATGTAATATTATAAATTTGTGTAAGTTATTTTATTCTCCTGCTGATATTACTCTCCGTGTCTGATACAGAGGCCATGGTTGCTAGTGAGGAGAAATGGTATAGCCAGTACACAGGCAAACTTGTTGTGTGTACCACATGTGTCAAGTACTTGGTACATGGTAGACTTCATCACCCAAATAGCTGTTCCTCCCTGTGTTAGTTATACTCTGGGACATGAGTGGAAGACAAGGAGGACCAGTGTGCATGCTACAAAACTCTCGGCAGTTGGGATAGAAAAAGTGGGTCGAGTAGGCTGCTGCCCAGGTTACATTTCAGAATGAGAAAACCTACCACAACAAGAAAATTTATATTGTGTGTGGGTCAGATAAATGCATACTTCGAACTTTGCTGGTGCTATGGACTACGTGAACTGTGCTAGAGATCTGTGGGAACACTTTAGAGATATACATGTCCAGTGGACTACGTGAACCGTGCTAGAGATCTATGGGAACACTTTAGAGATATACATGTCCAGTGGACTATGTGAACTGTGCTAGAGATCTATGGGAACACTTTAGAGATATACATGTCCAGTGGACTACGTGAACCGTGCTAGAGATCTGTGGGAACACTTTAGAGATATACATGTCCAGTGGACTACCTGAACTGTGCTAGAGATCTGTGGGAACACTTTAGAGATATACATGTCCAGTGGACTACGTGAACCGTGCTAGAGATCTATGGGAACACTTTAGAGATATACATTTCCAGTGGACTATGTGAACTGTGCTAGAGATCTATGGGAACACTTTAGAGATATACATGTCCAGTGGACTATGTGAACTGTGCTAGAGATCTATGGGAACACTAGAGATATACATGTCCAGTGGACTATGTGAACTGTGCTAGAGATCTATGGGAACACTTTAGAGATATACATGTCCAGTGGACTATGTGAACTGTGCTAGAGATCTATGGGAACACTTTAGAGATATACATGTCCAGTGGACTATGTGAACTGTGCTAGAGATCTATGGGAACACTAGAGATATACATGTCCAGTGGACTATGTGAACTGTGCTAGAGATCTATGGGAACACTTTAGAGATATACATGTCCAGTGGACTACGTGAACCGTGCTAGAGATCTATGGGAACACTTTAGAGATATACATGTCCAGTGGACTATGTGCACTGTGCTAGAGATCTATGGTAACACTTTAGAGATATACATGTCCAGTGGACTACGTGAACCGTGCTAGAGATCTGTGGGAACACTTTAGAGATATACATGTTCAGTGGACTATGTGAACTGTGCTAGAGAGCTATGGGAACACTTTAGAGATATACATGTCCAGTGGACTATGTGAACTGTGCTAGAGATCTATGGGAACACTTTAGAGATATACATGTCCAGTGGACTATGTGAACTGTGCTAGAGATCTATGGGAACACTTTAGAGATATACATGTCCAGTGGACTATGTGAACTGTGCTAGAGAGCTATGGGAACACTTTAGAGATATACATGTCCAGTGGACTATGTGAACTGTGCTAGAGATCTATGGGAACACTTTAGAGATATACATGTCCAGGGACTATGGAACTGTGCTAGAGATCTATGGGAACACTTTAGAGATATACATGTCCAGTGGACTATGTGCACTGTGCTAGAGATCTATGGTAACACTTTAGAGATATACATGTCCAGTGGACTATGTGAACTGTGCTAGAGAGCTATGGGAACACTTTAGAGATATACATGTCCAGTGGACTACGTGAACTGTGCTAGAGATCTATGGGAACACTTTAGAGATATACATGTCTGGTGGAAGCCTTTCTTTACCAACAACCAAACCAACTACATCTAGCTTAAGAATGGAGGTGGAGGCGGTCAGTGCAGCTTTCCGCTGGATAGAAAACACGATACATACACATATTGTGATTGTAACTGACTCAGAAAGCATGCTGAGAAGGGTGAGAACAGGCAAGCTTCGTGCAGAGTGGCTTGCTTCGCTTCGGAGGTCACGGGTAGCAAGCATCACCTGGATCTTTTCTCCTGGGCATGCTGGTGTGCTGGGGAATGAACAGGCGGACAGATTGGCTGGCTCGGCAGAACTTGGTAGAATATTGATGCATGACAAGGCAGATGTGGTTGCGGCCTTGTGGGAGCACGTGTACACCTCGGAGGAGCAAATGGATCACCATAGTCTGATTAGCATGAGGCAGCGAGGAGTGACGAGGGGATCTGGCCGATGCTCGACGCTCAGAGGAAAGGCGAGACGGACATATAATCAGATTGCTACTGGAACTATTAGTGTTGGAACTCTTCGCTGGTTGCTGAGGATGGGGGCGGAGCGCTTATGGGAATGTCCCGAATGCTGTGATGTCGGTTCCTAGATCAATCAATCAATCAATCAATCAACCAAACCAACCCAAACTAGCCAGTCTCTGTTTCCTAGCTATTCCATGGGGAGCTGAAGAGAGGTATTGGTCAGTCCAGATTGATTTCGCTAGTCTATCGGTGTTGCTGCATTTAGTTAGTTAGTTAGTTAGTCGCAATTCCAACTTCACAGCAACGGGTCGTCCCCATAATGCTCCGTTCCTGTGCCAGTGAATATCACACAAAATGCTCCCCACTGCCCAATGTGAAAAGTGGAAAAGAGTCTCGACAAACAACAGCCCGCACAGATACACTGTGCATAATGCCGCCACCAGAATGTCAACACAGCACTCACTCAGTAGCTGCATTTAAGATGATGAAGTGTGAATGTATATGTTATCTTCATTGTTGTCTCCAGAGTCATGCAGTGTGGAGATCTCGCTTGTGATGGAGCCACGTGGCCAGGCCAGACTTGTGAAGAAACAAGAAATGGTTGAGTTAGTCAAGCCAGTCAAAATTTTAGTTTCCACCAAGTCTCACAAGTTTTAGCAGCTGGCCATGCATCTCACAAATTTTAGCAGCTGGTCACACAAGTCTCAGCAGCTGGTTACACAAGTCTCAACAGTGTTAGTATCTGGGCGCACACATTTTAGCAGCTGGTCACACTAGTGTTAGCAGCTGGTCACACTAGTGTTAGCAGCTGGTCACACAAGTATCACAAGTTTTAGAGGCTTGTCATACATGTCTGCATCAAGCCTCATGAGTTTTAACATCATCACCCAGTACCATCTGTGTATTGAAGTGTCACTGCAGTTAGTCTCCAACACCTCCTATCCTGAGTATTCACTCTGGTGCTCCGACAAGAGTTCTTCCAGTCCATCTCCTGATGATGTCCAGCCACAAGATACATGGTCTTCCTCTTGCCCCCTCCTCCCACACACTTCTTTTATGTGTATTCTTCAACAAGAAGCTGAGTCTGTATACCTAAGATACCTTCACTGTTTTATCTTTCTCTCTTTTAGTGTTCCAGTTTTAGTCGTATTTATTTGTTTCAGCACATGCCACATATGTCGCACAAGCCTCAAACATTTATGGGACACTATACATTTTTAGGGTCTTTCCTCAGTCGGAAGTTGTATTTAGGTCATGTTTAGAGAGGGGCACACATGTTTGGGTTCCAGGTATGTCTCACACATGTGATGTTTGTAAATGTTTACATGTAAACACAAAGAATGGTTGGGGCTCATAATTTAGGTCAAATGTTAGCATGTACCACATCAGATTTTGGTTGATGATCATATATTTCACCACAGGTTTATAGCTTAGTTTCAAATCCACTGAGGAGTGGGTGACCAAGTGGTTAGAATACTGGTCTGTCAACCAGGAGATTTGGGATCTAACCCACTGTAAGGCAACAGATTGCTAACCACTGGAGGTGAAATACTCATATAGCATCTGTACTGTATGCTGGCGGGCTCTGTGGCGAAGTGGTTACAGATGCAGTTCGCAATCCAGCATACCGCATTCGAAACACAGCTGTGGTTGATTTGGCAGCAGACCGGCCATGGTATGAGTGCCGGTCGTTCAGAAAGCAATGGCAAACTACTGAATGTAAACTTGCCAAGAGGTCATAAACAGCCGGAAAATGATGGAGTTGACTGCTTTGTCCTGCAGAGGATATGCAACTAACTTTTTAAACTATGCTGACTGCTGCTGTCAGACAATTTAATTAGTCTTGTACACTGTGCTGGCTGCTGCTGTCAGACAGTTTGTCTTGTACACTGTATATTGCAGTGTATATGTAGATAGAAGAGTAAATAGGGCATTGACTAGACAATAGAATGATACTTGATAGGAACAGTGTACCAACTATTTAGACCAGAACAATGGCAGAGACAAGCAATGTATCAACTACTTGAGCCAACAGATTGCTAGGAACAAGCAATGCAGAGTTTATATATTACTAGCTGACCCGGCCCGGCTTCGCCCAGTCCCTGGTGGGGAGCATCTCATTTAATTCATATAAGTAGTCATATAAGGTCTCGTTCCCGTTACCGACTGTCTGTCTGTCTGTCTGTCTGTCTGTCTGTCTGTCTGTCTGTCTGTCTGACCCGGCCCGGCATTGCCCAGCTCCTGGTGTGGAGCATCTCATTTAATTCATTTAAGTAGTCATATAAGTTCCCGTTCCCGTTACCGACTATCTGTCTGTCTGTCTGTCTGTCTGTCTGTCTGTCTGTCTGTCTATCTGTCTGCCTGACCCTGTCCGGCTTCGCCCAGTCCCTGGTGGGGAGCATCTCATTTAATTCACATAAGTAGTCATATAAGTTCTCATTAAATTCATACAACAAAAAAAGTAACTTAAAAGAATGTCCTTCCAGACACCATCCATTATTTTTAATGAAAACGCTTGCTAATCACCTGCATGACTACAGTAACTTCTTAAGCAAATAAAGATGAGTTACAATGTTATGCATTGTGCATTATTTTTATGAAAACTTTAAAAATGCCTTACAGTTTGTATCATTATTTATTATAACTCATATGCCGGTACATAACTATGGACACAGAGTTTATAAATCTTTGAAAACGATGCCACAATATGACTATAAGTTATACAGAAAAGTTATGCCCCTTGAAATAACTTTTACGGAGTTAGGTCCCCTGAAATATATACAATTATAATGAAAAATGAAAAATGAAATAATACTGAGTAAGCAGGCGATTTCACACTAAAAAACTATGACAGTTGACAGCTCTGGACTGAAAGGAAGGCGTGTAGAAAATTTCATCTCAATCGGATGGGCCGTTCGCGAGCGCACAAAGGACATACGGACAGACAGACAGACATACGATCCTTATTTATATATAAGATTGAAGTGAAGGCTGAAGTGCATAACTCACATAATGACCGATATTGTTCGAATGTGAAACATTTAGTATCCCCATAGTAATTGCAGATTCAGTACTCATTTTGTCTGCACAACAGGGGCTTTTAGACGCCTGAAGCTTCAGCTTATTTGAGTATTAATTTGTTGCCCGTCAAATACAAAATGCGAACCACAGATATTGGGCGATGGACAAGGCTGGGTTTCCTAAAAGATTGCTTCATTCTTTTCTATCCATACCGGTGTGTGGTCAGCTACTCAATTTGCTAATTGTCATTTTGTCGCACCCGTGCAGATAAATGAATCAATTCCAATGTGAATAGAACAGAATGATGATTAGCGAATCAAGTTGGTATGGGTGGAAAAAGAGTACAGCAATCTTCTGGTACACACATATCATTGTGGTCCTGAAATGAAAGAGAGGGAAATGTTGGTGTATGTACGAGAAATAAAACCCAACTCTTGTTAAATTGAGATCAACAAAGAGGTGTTTTGTGCATATTGTATTCAAATGAATACTCAAATACACCAAAGCTTCATCAGTAAGGTGTTTAAAACCCCTGTTGTGCAGACAGAGACTTAGTGGTGAATCTGTGATTACTGTGGAGACTGTTGTATTTCTGCCAGACAAGTATTTACACTTTCTATGCACCTGATGTCATGCTGATCAGGCAATATTGTGCAATTGTTGAAATGACAAGTTATGTATATTGGTAAATACATTTTGTTGTGTATTTTCATTGTGAATAAACAAAAAATGTCTAGCCAGTCTAACCACTGCTCTCAGCAACGTCATCATCATCATCTAATCTTACAACCTACTACTATACCTTCCATGTGCACAATCTACCTACACGTCTGAACCACTCTCATATAATACCTAATGTCTGTAAATAAACCTCTCATAAAAAGGCATTTAAAAAAAACAATAAACCTCTCTCACACTGAACTTGCCATGCTATTACAACAGCAAAAAAAAATGGTGTTGACTAACGTCCTGCACAGTATCTGTCTATAAATGAACCTCTCTCTCACAGTATCTAATGTCTATAAATGAACCTCTCATACAGTATCTAATGTCTATAAATGAACCTCTCTCTCACAGTATCTAATGTCTATAAATAAGTATCTCTCATACAGAATTCTATAAATAAGCCTCTCTCATACAGTATCTGTCTATAAATATCTTTCAGCATCTAATATCCAAAACTAAACCCATCTTTCAGTATCTAGTGTCTATAAACAAACCTCTTTCAGTATATAATGTCTATAAATAAACCTCTCTTCAGTATCTAATGTCTATAAATAAACCTCTTATAATTAATTATAAATAAATCTCTCTTTCAGCATCTAATGTCTATAAATCCACCTCTCTCATACAGTATCTAATGTCAACAAATGAACATTAGATAAGTATATGAGAGGTTTATTTATAGACATTAGATAGTGTATAAGAGATGTTTACTTACAGACATTAGATACTGAAAGAGTGGTTTATCTATGGACATAGATACCATATAAAATGAACATTTTTAATGCAATATCTAATGTTTACAAATGAACATACTAATACAGTATTTAATGTCTGCAAATGAACATTTTGAATACACTATGTAAAGCTTGCAACAACTCAGTTCTCTTCAATGCCTGCCTGTAACACCAACAATGGTACACATGAGGTCGGGATGGTTGTATTGAAGACAGCCCCAGGATATATCTAGTAAACTCCTGATCCAAAATTGTTTGCAACAGATACGTGGGACTGACAGGGGTGGTATCAAGGACTTAACTGAAACTTCCAGTCCATGCTGTATTAAAAATAAGACGGGAAACAAACCTGCATTCAATATGAGAACATCAAGTTTTGCACAGACACATCCTGACCATGTCATGTAGACAGCGTGGCTCAACAGGAAGTGTTCATGAAATACATCAGCTGGTATTTAGTGGCAACAGCCTAACTAGCTAGTGTACCTACTGGCCTGACAAATCTGTTTACTTACATCCATCCATTAACTCAGTTTATCATTCCATCCATCCAGCTGTCTTATTTACTTATCTACCTATGTATCTGTACATTCTCACAATCTATCACTCCATCCATTTACTTACATACATATCTATCCATTCACTCAATCAATCTTATCTAATTACCAACTTAACTACTTATATCCATTCATTCAATCTATCACTCTATCTTTCCAATCTGTATGTCTACTGACCTGCCTATCTTTATATCCATTCACTCACTCCATCAATCTATCTGTCCAATGTGTTTATCTACTTACTAACTGCCTATTCACTCGTCCATCTAATATTCATTCATATATGTATATACCTACCTACTCATCCATCTATCTACATGCTTATCTAGTAACCCACCCATCCATCTACATACCATCTATCCATTCATGTATCCACTTAAACACAAATTCATCTACCTACCTATTTGTCTATTTATCTGTTTACATGCTTATCCATAGATTCATTTGTCTATCTACTTATCTATCCAACTATTATAACAATCCATGTGTATACCCATCCACCACTTCTGTCAATTCCACACACAATGGAAGTTTGGTGCACCCAGGCCAGTGCAACATACCGCAGGAAAATCAAACTCCTCACAGATGACGCGCTACCACACAACCACTCCCTCAGAATGAATCAGCCATAGAACAAGAAGTAAACCATAATAACTCTGGCGGCCAGTCAACAGATTCTAAATGCAAGAAACACAAATTGTCAAGTGCTGGTCCATCTTGAGGGTGCTTCACACTCTGCTCTTTAGAAACAGGCACCAAATGTGTGATAGAAGCAGACGACAGTTCTCTTGAGCGGATCTATAATCAGGTACGCAAAGTCTTGCAGTTGTTCCTTCTTGGATGGAAAAAACATATCATTGTGGTCCTGAAATGAAAGAGAGGGAAATGTTGGTGAATGTAACTGCATAAATACTAAAATGACAGCTCAACATTAGTTGCAAGTGCTCATCATATACAGAACAAACAAAATTACTTTGGCCTACACGTTCTCAATTTGAGGACAAACTAGGGGTCTTTCAACAATTTTGGATTGGCTGCTGCTTTCTTAAAATATTCCAATTACGCCTGAAGCCACTCCAAGATGAACAAGAAAACACGGCTCTTCAACATCCATATACACGTGGTCGTCTGTTCGTACCTGCTCCACGTGGGACTTTAAACTATAACTGATGGGGGTCTCAGGTCGACAGAGGGAGATACGCTGATCATGTCATGAGCCCTGGTTCAACGTTCTCTATCAATAATGTATCCCAGGTACTTAGTTTCTGTTTTTAGAAATTCACATTTACTGAGTTTCAGTTTAACATCATGTATTCTTAATCTAGCCGGCTCCATGGCCGAGGGGTTAGCAGCTTTCTCAGCTAACCCCGAATACTCTCGTCACGAGATGCGACGAGAATTAGCAGTGGTTCGAATCGCAAAAGTGACTTATGAGAGTATGGAGCCGGTCGCTCAGAAAGTCGTGGCGTGCTGATGAGCGTAATCTAGCCTAGGAATCAACATACAGCTGAAAGATGCTGGTGTTGACCGCAATATCCTGAAACAGGATGGAAACGCGGGCGGGGGGGGGGGGGGGGGGGGAAATTCTTTATCTGTCAAATACTAATTTTACATGTTTCAGGTGGTCCTGTACGTCTCCTGCTGTGTAGATCAAAATGTCATCTATATATGCTAATGCAAACTTTTGCATGCCTTCTAATACTTGATTTATTAATAACATATAGTGAGAAGGCGCAGTTTTGACCCCAAAAGGCATTCGTAAAAATTCGTAAGAACCTGCGTGTGTACAGAAAGCACTTTTCTTTTGAGAATCTGGGGACATAGGGATACACTAAAATCCTGACCTTGCATCCAATGTAGTGAAGAAGGTAGACCCATTAAGTAACCCTAAAATATCGTCGATCACCGGCAATGGGTAAGCTACATTCTTAGTGATTTTGTTCAACGCCCTGTAGTCACAGCAGAATCGGTGTGAACCATCAGCCGTGGTCACTATGACAATCGGAGATGACCATTCTGACTTCGATCTTGTTATTATTCCTGCTTTTAACATATCTTCTGTTGCCTTTTCGACAATTTCTCTATTCCTTAAGGGAGTTCTATACGGTTTCAAACTAATTGGTGGGTGATTTCCAGTATCTATTTCCATAGTGACTGTTTTGGTCTTCCCCAATTCTAAGTCGTTAATTGCAAAAACATCTTGATTCTCTTTTTCTAAGTTTTTCTAATATTTCCTTATTTTCCGGTGGAGCTTTTAACTGTGCTAATAATTCTTGTTCTCTTGTTGTTTTGTCTACTGAATATATTTGAGATGTATGTTTTCTGAATGGATGGATCAATTCATCATTCCGCACGTTCCATCTTCTTCCACATCTATTTCTGGTATTGATTCTTCCCATAGGGGTTTCTGAATAATTAATTCTCGGCATTTCTACTCTATCTGTTGTTAATAGGCTGTTAGGATCATGTTCTACTTTGGCTATTACACATCCTCTGTACAATTTAATTCCCTTGCCTGTGTTGTTAATAATCATTACTGGAAAAGTTAAGTGTTTATCTAATGTCATTATTCCATCTGGAACTTCTAGACCAGGTTCATCTATTATCTCCCTTTGTAACTCTGTTATTCTAACTGTATGTCCTACTAAATAATACGGATTTCTTTTCAGTTTTGCCTGTATCAGATTAACCGTTTGTGGTTTTAAAGTCGTGGACGTTTTAACCCTAACCAGTGCTGATATGTGCATGTCCTCTTCTAAATCTACATACACGCCCTTGAATCTTAACTTGTGTAGTTCAAAAAAAAAGTCTTACACCATTTTTCAGTAAGAAGTCCCTACCTATAAGCATGTTCCTATTTAACTCTTTAACTACGTGAAAAAGGTGTCTTACGTTGATTCCTCCTAATTTGAGATTTATCATTGTTTGGCCAACTACATCTAAATTTTGTCCTGTAACAGAGTGAAGAGTATCACGACTCCTGAATATTTTGCAATGTTTTATTATTTTGTATAAAAAATTTTCTTTGATTACACTAACTTGAGCTCCCGAATCAATTAATGTTCGAATTCTATATTTCCCTATTTCTATTATGCATGAACTGGGGTCCGTTTTATTTATTGAAAATTGTTTGATTTCACCCAGTTGAGACCACTTTCTACTCGTCCTCCTGTACTTGTCATTAAAATATTCCTTAATTCTTGGGACCTTGTTATCTTCCCTCCTACCGCAGGTCCTATTCAGTAAGTGGGATTCCGGTCTTCCTGCGTTCTTGGCCTTGTAAAATTCCTCTGTCTATCTTCAAAATTCCTATTTGATCTGTTATTAACATTTCTATTTTGTGTATTCGACTGAACACGCCTGTTACCACAGAATTTAAAAATGTGTCCGTGTTGTCCGCAACCCCAACAGACTATATTTGTGTTACCTACCGTTTCTCTTATAGGATTTTTCATTTGTCTTCTTCTATCATAAGCATTTTCATTACCTCCCTGCAACGTCTGTATTCCTCCTCTTCTATTCCATCCGAACCTTGCTTGTCCGATCTCCATGGGCTCTTCGATCCTATCCTCCCGACTAGTTCCAATTTCTCGTCCTACTCTCAGTCTAAATCTTCGTCTCAAATTCTCTTCCTGTACAGCTATATCCACAGCTTGTGATAATCTCTCAGGGTTTTCTCTCATTAATTTAAACTTCAGTCCATCTGACTTTATACCGTCTACAAAAATCCCGACCAACATTCGTTCCATTTCCTCTCGTACGTTCTGTCCCAGGAATGCCTCCTCAGCTAGGTTAATCAACCTATCACTAAATAATTGCACAGTTTCTCCAGTGTTTTGCTTGGATTGTCTTAACACTGAAAACGCATGCTGAGGGTCTGTGATTTCAGCATACCTGTGGGCCAAGTCATCCTTGAACTGCTCCCATGTCTCATCTACTCTAGCTTCTAATTTTCTTCTAATGTGATCCGAAACCAGTGCTACAGTGGCCTGGTAAGCAATTTTCATCTTCTCCTCATCCGTTGCCGCCACCAAGAATGCATGTTTCTCCACCAAAGTCATCCATTTCTTGAAATCTTTCACCTGCCCACTAAATTTTTCAATCTCTGTCCCTATTCCTTGTTGCTTTATTGCTGTGTTGAGTCTGCCTATTGCCGTGCCTACTCCAGTTAAAACCTGTGTTAACGAAATTTGTTCTTCTGCCATGCTGAAATAGTTTTGCTATACAACTTATATAAACAAATTCACAATTATAATATAGTTAATAGTTATCAATAAGTATACAACTGCAGGCGTATTTGCACTAGACAAGTGTTCTAATTAATTAATTAATTTTACTTAACACAATGTTATGTTATATTAGTTAAATATCAATTATCTTAAATACCGTTTATGGATGAGATATATCTTCCACGAGTCCAAAAGGAAAGTCCAAATGTACCGACTGACGATTAAGCTTGACAATTGTAGGCTTCACAGGAAAGAAACGAGCATGTTGTGTTTCTCGATTCTATCATATATGAAGGAAAACTTCTGGACTCTTCTTTTCACCCATTGTCGGGCACCCTCAGATTTGTGGCTTTTCACCCGAAAAAGGGCACGTCTGGACTTCACCCGAAAAAGGCACGTCTGGATTTGAAACGGCTCAAGCTCAAAAACGAAGCGTTTACAATAGGTTCTCTTCTTCAGCAGGACGGCAACCCATTATGCCCACCCGCATCCGAAAAGACCAAAGCAAGTAAATCGCATTCCATAACGAACTTCATAAGCTTGGAGTTTGGTTTGGGTAAAGTCAGCTTGGTGTCGGCTGACTCAACTTTCAAAGCGATAAAACGACGATCTTCATGGTCTCTCAGCAAATGAGCTTGGCATGCATTGACTCATGTTTTACATCAGTGTGTAGGAATCTTGACCACAAACTTCTTGTAGTTAACAACGACAGCTCCAATAAGTGACCTCACTTCAGGCAGCCAAGGTCAATCCAACGACACGATGACCTCAAGGTAACGGCTAAATCAACAGCCCCGATAACAGCAGGTCAAGACTTACAGCATAGTGACGCCCAAGGACAACAGTCAGGTCAATCCAGGATACGATGATGGCAATTCTGACAAACAGCCTACGATGGTAGCTCCATCCAGCAATTCTTTTCGTTTCTTCCTCTTAAATTGTTGTTCGATTGCCGTATCTGTCCTTGTTCTATATCGTTTATATTTACTCAACTCGTCCCCTGAATCATCAGTATCTATAGTTGTCCCACCAGTCCGGTGTTTACAATAATATGTGGTAGAGGCGGAAACATCCTCTCTATAACCTGAACTAGTACCTCTTTTACTTCGGTCAGGGGTGAATTCTCTGTCTCTACCTGAGGAACTTGACATACCAGTTGTCGTACCTCTATTAACTATCAGACTATTTGTATTCTTTTCCCTAATACTTTTCGTCACCTGTCTTTTGACGTCCTGGGTTTTCGTCTGTCTATCTTCCTTTATTTCAATTGTGTCTCCTTTTTCATGAGTTTTTATAATTTCCACTAACTCAGTTTGACTTGCTTTTGTTATCTTGTTGGCTGGTTGTATCTGGGGTTCTCTGTCTCTACCTGAGGAACTTGACATACCAGTTGTCGTACCTCTATTAACTATCAGACTATTTGTATTCCTTTCCCTAATACTTTTCGTCACCTGTCTTTTGACGTCCTGGG
Organism: Cepaea nemoralis; assembly: GCA_014155875.1. Taxonomy (NCBI): domain Eukaryota; kingdom Metazoa; phylum Mollusca; class Gastropoda; order Stylommatophora; family Helicidae; genus Cepaea; species Cepaea nemoralis. Next base: position 59,073 of record JACEFZ010020776.1, read on the forward strand.
TTTTCGTCTGTCTATCTTCCTTTATTTCAATTGTGTCTCCTTTTTCATGAGTTTTTATAATTTCCACTAACTCAGTTTGACTTGCTTTTGTTATCTTGTTGGCTGGTTGTATCTGGGGTTTCTTTTCTATTGTATCAACTTGTGTCTGTGTGTTCCGTTCTACCACTTCAATCACCTGCGTCTGAATCTCTTGGTCTATTTTCTTTACTAATACCGTCGTCTTCGTTTCCTGTCTAACAGTCACATTCGCAACCACCTTAGGAGCAGTTGAATTTCTACTTATGTGTTCTACCCTGTTCTTTGACCCTGACTTCAGATACTGTCTCCGTCTTTGTTCAAACCACTCGTCGTGTTTTTTTCTAGCAGTCATACTATTGGATGGCCAATTCCACTGCTTCCTGGGAAGGTTTCTATATCTTTGTTCATTATAACTGCTTCTGGACTTAGTCATATCTGGTTCACCATAACTGTCTCTATATACCACGTTATGTTGTCTTCTGCTTTCATTAGATACTGTCTGTCTCCTATTATTCTTTACTATTCCATTGCACTCTACCTTAAATCTATAAGCCTCTTGTCTAGTCGTTCTTCCCAGTAACGTTTCCACAAAATTCTCTACTTCACTAACTGGCAATTTTAACTCTCCCAACCATGCACTGACGCGTTTTAATTCTGTATGTAGGTAGTTCATACTTATTTCTCTGTAATTTATCTCAAGTCAAAATAATATGCCTACTTCTTCTTCTATATATTTCTTGGTACCTGCAACAAAACCTCGTCTTGAGCTCTGCTGAAATGGTTTTGTCATACAACTTTTATAAACAAATTCACAATTATAATATAGTTAATAGTTATCAATAAGTATACAACTGCAGGCGTATTTGCACTAGACAAGTGTTCTAATTAATTAATTTATTTTACTTAACACGCAATGTTATGTTATATTAGTTAAATATCAATTATCTTACATACCGTTTATGGATGAGATATATCTTCCACGAGTCCAAAAGGAAAGTCCAAATGTACCGACTGACGATTAAGCTTGACAATTGTAGGCTTCACAGGAAAGAAACGAGCATGTTGTGTTTCTCGATTCCATCATATATAAAGGAAAACTTCTGGACTCTTCTTTTCACCCATTGGCGGGCACCCTCAGATTTGTGGCTTCTTTTCACCCGAAAAAGGGCACGTCTGGACTTCACCCGAAAAAGGGCACGTCTGGATTTGAAACGGCTCAAGCTCAAAAACGAAGCGTTTACAATAGGTTCTCTTCTTCAGCAGGACGGCAACCCATTATGCCCACCCGCGTCCGAAAAGACCAAAGCAAGTAAATCGCATTCCATAACGAACTTCATAAGCTTGGAGTTTGGTTTGGGTAAAGTCAGCTTGGTGTCGGCTGACTCAACTTTCAAAGCGATAAAACGACGATCTTCATGGTCTCTCAGCAAATGAGCTTGGCATGCATTGACTCATGTTTTACATCAGCGTGTAGGAAGCTTGACCACAAACTTCTTGTAGTTAACGACAGCTCCAATAAGTGACCTCACTTCAGGCAGCCAAGGTCAATCCAACGACACGATGACCTCAAGGTAACGGCTAAATCAGCCCCGATAACAGCAGGTCGAGACTTACAGCATAGTGACGCCCAAGGACAACGGTCAGGTCACTACAGGATACGATGATGGCAATTCTGACAAACAGCCTACGATGGTAGCTCCATCCAGCAATTCATTACAAGATGTATGGCGACTCCAATCAACTAGCCTCCGTAAAATGATTTGCGGTGGTTCTAATATGAGTTGCAACCTTTGACAAGGTCTGGTCTGGATCCTTTGACTGCGGCTTCTGACAAGATTCACTCAGTAAAACTCCATATGGCCAGCAAATCATCTGTTGTGGTAACGTTTTTGTTGTAGCAACGCAAAACCAGTTGAGAAAAGGCGTTCAACAAAAGTCCTCCGTTGTGCCGTATATTTTCGTAATACTTCACGCTGTGTCTGCAACAACCAAGTCCAAAATCCTGGGATAGCGGCACCAAATCTACTCCTATAACGGAGTAACAGTTATATGGCAGATGCAAGCAAAGTCCTGGTTATATTTTTCATATGTTTAATTTGACTGAATACATCGTATAATAATAAAGCAGCATACAAGAGGTTTTCTGTTATTACAAAAGATGTCAATTCAAGGTCCAGCCAGTAACTAACCTCTCTAACCCCCACGTCACGGCTTGAGCGTCCCTATTTACGTTTATACGGGATGCTCAACCGTGCCTAGTCTTTGCACATCACCTCCTAAGCTACTAACAGAGATGGTGCTCTGTTACACAACGTGCCGCTGGTTCTGATGACTAAAATAGCCAGCAATGGTAACACATCGCAGACTTGGATAATTCTGGATCTGAGAATCTGCAGATCAAGCAGCAACCGACGATCCCTTCTAATAGCAGTGTGGCTCCATTGGTAGAGCGACCTCTGTCTCGATACGTTGCGGTGGCTTCTCAAAACAAACAACGAACCAACTTGTAATCAAACTCCATGGATAAGGATATAACGATGAGAACCAAGAGCTCCCTGGCTGGGGCGACGATTGGAGCGATGTGATAACTTTATCTTTATAAATATAACGATGAAAACGTCGAAATCACACTCCTACCTCCAAGTGTGAATCTTCAGATCGAAACTAGTGCAGATGCTCTCTCCCGCATCAAAAGACTGCTTCCAGACGACATTGACCTTGCCATCTATACTGATGGACGATGACTGATATTATTGATGAAAAAAATTAACAAAAGGGGATACGCCATATGATCTCCAGCTTTTTAGACCGGCGTGATCCTCTTAGACAAAAACTGGTGTGTTGTCTGTACATCTGTAGAGTAGTACTGTAGCTAGATTGTAGTATCTGTGTTTGTAACGGTTGCAATGACCTCTGACACTTCCTTCAATGACAATTCGATTTTCTCCACACGACAAATGACGATTTGATCAATATTCAGCTCATAATTCTCTGTCGGACAAATTCCCCCATGTCACGAGGCGGGGGTTATAAGGTTGGGATGGTGGGCTTGACTGCTGTAGTGCACCCAAGGCGACGAGGACTCAATGAGCCAGAACAGAGATCGGTGCCTGGCTACTAACAGATCAGTTCCCGATCAGCTGGCGCCCTAAGCAGCGGCTCGTGGGTATGATCCATACCGAGCTGAAGAACATGAGATCATCACACTGTATACACCAACAGTAAGGCACGACTCTTTCATCCAAGAACAACTCTTAAAAGCTCTATGAGGGGAACGGTGATGTATATTTACCACCGGTAGACACCAGATGACGGACACGAATGTTTATGGAGCTTGAGTCTTTAGGATCTCCCTCTCATCTCACACTCCCCCACTGTGCCCACAAATCACACCTTCATACCTGGCCTGAGTGTTATGTGAATGAGTCTGCTATCTACTGCAATGGTGATATCAAAGGCGACGACTCCCGGCCGTCCCATCACGTCGATATAAAGGTACCATGACCAAACCTGAGCGCCTAATGTCACTGACCTAAGCGTGAGCTGTACTTGCGTGTATCCCTACGCGTACGAATGTCGTTGACCGTGGAGAATGTCAAGCGAAGTGTTCGATGACCGTTTTGTATGGAAGCTGGCGTTGGAACTCCTAAGACTCCCGTTCTGTATGTGAGCTGGCAATGGAAAGCCCAAGACTACAGTTGGGTTGTTATGCTACGCACTACTATGACGTGGCACTCGTGTATTACAAGTGCCACAATGTGCAACTTTCTATCTCTATTCTATTTCTATATACTGCTGCACTCGCTCATCAGTTTAACTCTACCAGCCTGTCATCTGGTCTATGACAATGATATATAAACAGAGCACTAAACACATGGCTTAACTACACTAGTCAAAAAGAACAAACACACAGATCATCACGGTGTAAAAACAACAAATCACAAAACATGAAAATGACATAAGAGCACAATCACGACTTCATAATGGAATGAAAAAAGTGAGAGAGTGAGACAATTGATTTCATACAATAAAACAAACCAGTTTATCCATGGTATAACAAAACGGGAAAGAAAATGATGAAATACTACATTGCATGAGAAGTACCAATGATAAGAAAGGAAATTCAAAAACGGTCAAAGAAAAGACAAGTCATCAAGACTTAAGAAGCAAGATTGCTCAATCAATAAATAGAATGGAAAAAAATAATTTCGAACACGAAACAATCAAAGAAATAAGACATACGGTCACAGCCAATAAAAAGGGATATCTATATGAATGGAAGATAGACAAAATGAGACTGAGACAATGAATGTATGATAGGATTATTGTCGATGTGTAAATTAATTATGAAGTTATAATTTTGATATTTATGTAAATGTGTATGGGCACAGGTTGACATTGATGTACATATTGACATTGATGTACACATAGACATTGGTGAATGTCAAGATGCTGGATAGGCATAGATAGAAGTAGGATAGGCATAGATAGAAGTAGGACAAGGACGGAGGAAAGTACAGGACAGAGACAGGACATAATAAGGACCTTTACAAGAGTATAGATAGAAAGAGACAGTAGAAGGAGATAGAACTCCAAACCAGTGTTAGGACCAGACCTAGACAGGACACGCATGTGTCATAGCTAGGACATGACGAGGACATACCGGGATTAACTCCCGACATAGGACAGAGTATAGTAAGCACGGGGATTACCCGTAAACAGACTGAAATCTAGTACAGCTGTAGGCTACGAGGACTGGACCACTAAACTACGTGGCAAGTGAACCAGCACGCCGAACGACTGACCGCACGAGAACGGGGGACGAGTAGCTGGACTGGACCTGTAAATTCAGGCAGACAGGGACGGACAGTCAGAGTGACAGGACCTCTGTGTTTACCCTCGCCAGCTGTGTAGTTTAGAGAGGGCATCTCTAAAGGAGGGAATCTTGATCTTCCATTCACACGACGATGTGTTTGTAATTATGAGGTGTGAATGAAGGAACCGCATGCTTGTATGAATTCAGGTTGTTGACAGGCGGTTCGAAATGGTGTCAGCGAGTGGTCTTTGAACCTACGCAAGATTTAATGGTAGAAATGGGAACCTTCGCAAGATTGAATCATCGAAAGTGTGTCAGATAGAAGTCTGTTAACCCACGCAAGAATGAGTTTCAAAATTATGTCAGACAGTGGTCTGTTAAACTACGCGTAGTGTCGAAATGATTTCAAAGAGTGATTGATAAACCTGCGATAAATTGTGTTTAACTGATTGAGATAAAAAAAAAGACTGGTGTAAGAAAGATTTTGTTTGAAAAGTATAACAATTGTGAAAGAATGAATATTAACATGTTTCACAAAGACGTTTCAGGTGAGGTCGAATAGAGGTGAGGACACGACGACATTTGACACCACAAACGACAGACAAAATTTAAAACATTAATTTCGCATTTCAGCATCCCGTCGGAGCGAATCATTACACATAAATTGTTTAAGTGTGATATTAACTTGTATGTGTTGTATTTTCAAAATAGTAATTTTTGCTGCTCTATATAACAGAATGCAGAGCAGACGTAGTTAGAACATCAGTTCAACCTGAAATTGAGAAGAACTCCCTATAGGCCCAAGGAAGTTCCAGTTTTTCAGATAAGTATACACAGAGTTTTGATAAACATATATTAGATTGGCATCTCATTTTGAATGCTGTAAATAATTAGTATCATTCTAGAAAATTTACTTCTGATTTGATTGTATATTTGAACGCATTTATAAATATTAGCAAAAATGTCAACATTAGGAGAGTGTATACAGGCAGGTAAAGACCTTGGATATACTGGGGATAAATGAGAGAAATGGGCAAGCGATAAATATAGAGATGAACGAGCACAGGAACGCCAACATCAAAAAGATCTTGCTGAATTGGCTGAAGCAAATAAATTAAAAGAAATAGAACTGGCTGAGGCCACAAAATTAAAAGAAATAGCGGACGCCACCAAAATAAAGGAATTAGAACTAGCTCAGAAAGTAGAGGAAACTAAATTAAAAGAAAAACAACTGGAACTTGAGGCACACATGCAGCTAAAAATGAAGGAGTTAGAGATTGAATCTCACGTACAGATTGCCACCACCAAAATGAAGAGTAAAGAAGAAGAGAATAAGTTCAACAAGTACAAAGGGTTAGTCAAACCCTTCTGCCAAGGCGATTCCATATCTGCATGGACTGAGAATGTGGAATTCCAGCTTAAATTCCAGGAAGTGCCACGAGAACACTGGGCGGTGGTCTATATGAAGAACCTCTCGGGGGAGCCCTTAAAAGTGATATAATCTATCCCCCAAGAGCTTAGAAGTAATTATGATTACATTAAACAACGCATTATGCAACATTTTTTGCTAGACGCCCCAGGTTACCAAATTCAGTATTCTAAACTAAAACCTAAACCAAATGAAACGTTCATTGACTATGTTTCTAACGTACAAAGTGTATTCAGCAAATGGCTAAACGCTGCAAAGGTAGACAAAAGCGTTGAGAAACTCAAAAACTTGATGATAATGGACAAAGTCATCTCCACTGTACCTTATCCCTTTGCAAAGTTTCTGCAGCAAGCTGATGTTGAGTCATTAGAACAATTAGAAAAACGGGGGTCCGCATATTTTTCCTCTAATCGAGACATTTTTAAAACATCTGTGGAAGAGTCTGAAATAGTAGCATTTGCTAAAAGTAAACCTCAGAAGCCATTTCAAATGAGGGATAAACCTAAATCTAAGCCACATCAATGCTCATACTGTCATTTGATGCATGACCAGTTTTCTATGTGTGACAAAATCCCAGGATATTCATCTCACCTGGAGATGATGATAAAGAAGCAAGAAAGCAAAAGAAACACGTATAGACGTGCAGTCAAATGCTATTTTTTTCGTGCGTATGGTCACTATAGTTCCAGGACGTCAGAGATTGAGAGCCAGTAATGCTATACTTGTCGATACTTCTTCTGAGAGTGAAAGTGAACATGAAAGGGAAAGTGAGGAAGGTTTACCATACATTGAGAATGTTGTAGCGGCTATTGATGTAATGAACTTTGATAATTGTGTTATATGCCATCAATTTCATGAAGACTGAATGCTCAAATGGGGGCACACAGTACCATGCTCTACGGAGAATGCAAATGCAGCAACAGCCTCCAGAGGCAAATTAGTATTCCATGACGGAATGGTTAACAACAAGCCTTGTCAGTGTTTAGTGGATAGCGGTAGTACTCTTATTGGCCTTAGGAAGGAATTGGCCAAGCCAGAAGATTATACGGGCGGCTCTGTAAAGTGCCGTACATTCTCGGGTAACAGAAAAATACCCATTAGCAAAAGCCCGTATAGACACTCCATTCCTGTCCGGCACATTTACGTGCGCCATCTTAGATAATCCGTGTACGGATTTGATAATTGGGTGCCTACCACAGCTAAGAAACTGTACCGCAAAAGAAATATTAGCCTGGAGAGAAACCCATAAGGCTAATGCGGTAACCAGGTCAGAAACACAAAAACAGCAAGACTGACCTGCAAGAAGAAATGCTACACCTGATAACACCAAGTGGTACAGTAAATAACACCACCAAACAAAATTTCATAGAGGCGCAACGCGCCGATCCATCTATCTCACCCTATTTCAGATTTGTGGGCGAGAAACCAAAAATGACCAAAAACGCGTCATGGTATTTTAAACTACATAATGGTATTCTAACTAGAAATTACAACAGAGATAACCATGAAATTCAGCAAACGGTACTACCTGTCGAACATCGACAAAAAGTCCTACGAATCGCACACGATTCGCCGTTTGCTGGACATCTAGGCTATGATAAAACCAGAGCCAGAATTTTAGCTCATTTTTACTGGCCAAAATTTTGTAAAGACATTAAAAACTTTTGTCGTTCATGTACCATATGTCAACAATTAGTACGAAAGGGTAAACATGTAAAAGCTGAGGTCCAACCATCAACATTGGCCTCTAGACCATTTGAATGTGTAGCAGTAGATATTGTTGGACCTTTGAATCAAGTGTCCAATAAAGGAAACAGGTTTATTCTAACTTTGGTAGATTTTTGTTCGAGATGGGTTGAGGCGGTAGCCCTGAAATATATAAGTTCCAAAGATGTGGTTAACGTATTCTTACATATTTTTTCCCGCTTTGGATTTCCCCGTACCATCCTATCAGATCGGGGAATCCAATTCATATAAGCTGCAACGCAAGCTCTTACCAAATTGTTAGGAACAAAACAGTGTTTCACAAGCCCCTATCACGCGGCGGCCAACGGAATTATAGAAAAAATAAACGGAGATTTAAAACACATGTTGGCCAAGGTGACAGCAGAAAACCCATCAGATTGGGATACACTGTTACCAACAGTGCTGTTCGCCTATCGGAAAATCCCGCACTCAAGTACGGGTTTCTCACCATTCGAACTAGTATACGGGGCAAACCCACGAGGACCCCTAAGCATTTATCACCAGCTAGTAACCAACACCTCAGAGACTTTAACACCAGTATCACCATATGAGGTAGTTACTGAAACACGCGACAAAATTATGAGAGCGTGCACTATAGCAAAATCATCTTTGGAGCGAAAAGGACAGATCTACCGCCATTACGCCAATAGAGGTGCCAAGACCTTACACCTCGAACCAAATCAAAAAGTATTACTCCTGTTACCTGATAAAAGAAACTTACTTTTAACATCATGGCAAGGGCCATTCAGAGTGGTACGAAAGATATCAGATGTTGATTATGAAATATCGATGAAAAACAAACTCAAGATATTCCATATCAACATGCTGAAACCTTATTACTCAAGACAGGAACAACAGACAGAAGACAATGCAACTACACCAAGTCATCAGACAGGAGACAAACATAATGCAACCACACCAGACAGTAGTCAGACAGAAAATGAACACAATGCAACTACACCTTGCAATCAAACAGAAAACGTACTCAGCACAACCACAATATTGAATCAAACTTACGACGACGACATGGAAATACCAGTTCCAACAGTAGACATGACGTCAACAATTGACAGTATACACATAGAACCAACACTTACAGACGAACAGAAACAACAGACAATAGCTTTACTGACAGAATACAAACAGATCTTCTCAGACATTCCAGGCAGGACAGATAGAATAGAGCACTCCATTCTTCTTTCGGACTATACTCCGATAAAATGTAGACCATATTCCATCCCTATGAATTATAGGGAAAAACTCGATAAAGAAATTATTGATCTAGAAGCGAAGGAAATAATTCAAAAGTCTCAGTCGGAATATTCATTTCCTATTGTCCTGGTGAAGAAAAAGGACTCAACCATCAGACTCTGCGTCGATTACCGGAAGCTAAACAGTATCACAAAGATAGACGCAGAACCTATTCCTTCCTGTGAAGATCTACTCCTAAACATGTCCACATCTACCATCTTCTCAAAACTTGACCTAACTAAAGGCTATTGGCAAGTTCCTATGAATAAAAATTATGTCCATCTTACTGCATTTTCAACACCTTTAGGTCTTTATGAGTGGCGATTTCTTCTTTTCGGCCTACGCAATGCGCCAGCTACTTTTGTCCGTCTAACTAGAGACCTTTTGCATGGAGTAACAGACACTCAATCATATATAGACGACATATGTGTACACACAACAGACTGGACAAAACACTTACAAAAACTGAGACAAGTCTTCGAAAGGATAAGAATATTTGGACTTACAGTAAAGCCAACCAAAGTGGAGCTGGGCTTGGAGAAAATAGACTTCCTAGGCCATACTATATCAAAAGGCCATTTGGAAACTGATAGCAAAATTGTGACAAAAATTCTAAACCTCACGATGCCAGTTACCAAGAAACAAGTGAGAAGTTTACTCGGATTGGTAAACTATTATAATAAGTTCATTCCCAATTTAGCAGAAATTACCAGTGTCTTTTCTAACTTATTAAAATCTAATGTCAAAATTAATGTGAAAGATGCCATTCTAATTAATGCAATATCAAATTTAAAGCATCTTTTTAGCAATGTCCCAATCCTTCGTTTGCCTAATCCTAACCTACAATATTTTCTTAGGACTGATGCCAGCACAGTATCCATAGCAGGCGTATTGGGCCAGAAATACAACGACATTCTACATCCAGTAATGTATGTAAGTCGTAAGATTACTCCTACTGAAGCCAAATATGGAGTCTCTGAATTGGAAGCATTAGCGATAGTGTACTGTGTCCATAAACTGCACCGATTTTTGGCAGGGAACACACTTTGTCATCGAAACTGACAACTCCCCGCTCACTGTCATGGAGACAGGGGTCCACAAGAACAATAGAATATACAGATGGTCCCTGATACTCCAAAATTACTCGTTTTCGGTCAGGCACATCAGTGGCAAAAGTAATATACTAGCTGACATGCTAAGTAGGCCTACAAACTTTGATGTACCTGAATTGCCAAAGAAAGACGACGCAATTCCATCTTCGTCTCTGACATTGGTACCAGAGTTTGATCAGACAGATGTGCCATTATGATGTACTCATGTTATGACTATCTACGTCGAGTCAAGAGATTATATTCGACTGTATTATTGAGACATCATGAATACACTCCAGGAACATCGCGTGGAACATTGAACTATGTACATATTAACTTTACATATATTCCAAAAGGTAAGAACACGACATCTTCACCGTGCCTGGTATAAATTAGTTAATTAGTGTGATAGATATAAATGTATATATTATGATGTATATAAACATTATATGAATATCAATGTATGTAATTGTCATGTATAATATAGAATTTTATAGCAGTTGCATATAATATTATATTTTCGTAGATGTAGTTAGTTTAAAGGAACACGACAACTTTAGGTTTTGTAGATTAATTACACCTTTCCCAATCCCCAACTAAATACACTTATAAGTAGTCTTAAAATTAAGTAACTGAGATTTATCACATCCTATCAGTCTCCTAAGAGACTATCATTCCATAAATTAGTTTATTAATAGTTAGAACAATCTATTTATTTAACACAAATTAGTTTAGAAATATAACATCACTAAATTATTTTGTTTTGTACCATCTAGAATTATAGTTGGATTAAGGGAACCAACACATTTCACCCCATTTCATTTAATTATTCAAATTACCTTCCCTTATTCAGCAAATCTCAGTACACAAAATTAGAGCTTAATTAAATATTAGTTAGTATACTTAGAATAAGGGCAAACAACCCACTTAACTTGTAAATATTGTAAATATATATATACAGTGCCAATACATCGCACTATTAATCGGCTCAAAAGGTGCCTAAAACTGAGCCAAAACTATTTTGCACTATTTTTTTTTTTTGCAGTATTTTATTTTCTCATTTTATTGTATTTTTCTCAATATTTTATTTTATTCTTATTTTTATTTCCCAATAGTATTTTTCTGTGTCATTACAATGCTATAATAATGTAATGACATAACATAACTTTTTAACATGTGAGAACGAATGTGAGTGAGAAAGACGAGAGCAAGGAGAGGATGGATGGATAAAATACAAGGCGAGTGAACAGCGGGAGAATTTTTCCGCGCCCAAGAGTTTTTATAATTTGTCTGCGTCTTGGATGTTACACATGTGCTTCTGTGATTTCTGTTTGTAGTCGCCACTATTGCATTACATGTATAGCCACATTTTTAAGGTTCCTAGGTCGGCAAGACAGTCACAAATTATGCTAACGCATCGATTCGTGACGGCATAAACCAACCTACGACGCTTGAAAAACATCATTCAGTAAATTATAGACATACACCTATGTTTCTAATTTAAACATACATTAAACTTAACTAAACACGCAAACAACCAGATATACTTACAGATAAAAATGCAGACAGCAATTAAAATGAAGGGGGGATAACTCATGAACAGGGGACATCACAGACTTACAAAAACTCTGGTATACATTGAAAGATTTAGCCACAAACGGAAGTTAGAAAGGTGAACATCAGCACACACACAACATGTAATAGAGTTGGAGAAACATTACATGGGAGCATGAATTTATATTCATGTATTGTACCGTAAAACGTACAATCTGGACGGGGTGTCGGTCAATCGACATTTTGAGAAGCAGGCCGTAAAGGCAATGGCTTCGGGTCGTTACAGCTCTCATATATGTAATGTGGATGAGTATTTACTCTAGCCAACAGTACAGTTGTGCAACACTGATTAATAAGCCAGTGGATAAATACGACAATGGGACATCAGACGGTCAGAAGTTAGTGATTATACCCAGGACATGAGGACTTAACCCTACCAGCACTTGACAAAATTAGACCCAACTAATTTTTAAATGTTACGAAAGATTGCGCCACACCCATAAGCTAAAGTTGGTGACGCAATACGGGGGGGGGGACGAGAGCGTGTCAAGATGCTGGATAGGCATAGATAGAAGTAGGATAGACATAGATAGAAGTAGGACAAGGACGGAGGAAAGTAAAGGACAAAGACAGGACATAATAAGGACCTGTACAAGAGTATAGATAGAAAGAGACAGTAGAAGGAGATAGAACTCCAAACCAGTGTTAGGACCAGACCTAGACAGGACACGCATGTGTCATAGCTAGGACATGACGAGGACATACCGGGATTCATTCCCGAAATAGGACAGAGTACAGTAGGCACGGGGATTACCCGTAAACAGACTGAACTCTAGTACAGCTGTAGGCTACGAGGACTGGACCACTAAACTACGTGGCAAGTGAACCAGCACGCCGTACGACTGACCGCACGAGAACGGGGGACGAGTAGCTGGACTGGACCTGTGAATTCAGGCAGACCGGGACGGACAGTCAGAGTGACAGGACCTCTGTGTTTACCCTCGCCAGTTGTGTAGTTTAGAGAGGGCATAGTTATACGTAGCGACCATTAGAGAATGTATTTGAGTGTTGAATGCTAGTTGTGTATGCTCGTAAGACGAGCTCTGTAATATATATATATATATATATATATATATATATATATATATATATATATATATATATATATATATATATATATATATATAATAAAGCGTGAATCTTGATCTTCCATTCACACGACGATGTGTTTGTAATTATGAGGTGTGAATGAAGGAACCGCATGCTTGTATGAATTCAGGTTGTTGACAGTGAAGACATATTAACGTTGGTGTACATATTAGCATTGGTGTACACATTGTCATTGGTGAACACATTGGCATTGTTGTACAAGTAGAAAGGATACATAGAGAGTTATCAAAGGTTATAATAAAATCTCATATCAAAGGTTCAAATAGTTTTTAAAAAAAATAGAAAAAATACTGCATGTCTTTAAGTCGACAATAAAGGAAAAGAGAGATATATACTGATGCAGCAGATCCCACAGGTCAAAGAAGATGACCATATAAGACTCAAAGAGTAACCGATACTGACAAAACATCAAATACGACGTGGAGAAAAGGTCACAAATTATATAGAAATATTCCATCCATACATAAGAAGAAACATTCATAGTGGAGAGGGTAATGAAACCTCCTAAACACACACGTAACTTCATCCAGGGAGTAATGGCATGTATAGGGATGGAGATGCTCATGCTTAAGAAATGAATGAGGAACTGCATGAGGATGCCAAGCGGACATTGTGAAACTCATAGCTTTGTTACCCTTCAGTGCTCTAAAATAAAGGAGACTGGAGGTACACACAGTTACAGCAAAGATTAGGAAGCGCGTGTCCGACATATATAAAAAAAATTTTTTAAAATTTGTGTGATGTGTTTATTTGAATATTATTCTATCCTATTATTAGAATGCAAAGAGATGTGCGGTGGAACTGAACCAGTGCAGGATTTACGTATAAGCTACACAAGCTATAGCTTGGGGCCCCCAAGAAAATGGGGGCCCCAAAAAATATTGTCCGAGTGAGCAATTTGTTACTGACATAAAATATCTGGACTTATAAAGGGCCCCATATTTCAAATAGCTTAGGAGCCTTATCAAGTCTAAATCCGGTCCTGAACTGAACAAGAGTAAGACATAATAGGACCACGAAGTATTAATGTTGTTACATGTCAAATATTAACAAACCGAATAGACTGGCAAAATGGTTGCACCATTTTGAAAAAAAGAGGGGGGCACACTTCCATGTACGGTACAAGTTACAGTCGACAAGAATAGGCTAGAGTAGAGTTAACAATAGAATAGTGATAATCACCCTGAAAGCGTGGTATAGTATGAGACACGTAGAATAGTGATGATAAATCAGCAGTAGAACAATGAACCCAAGAAAGTGAAAGCACTCAAAGGCTTCGACCACAAATTATCACGTGACGAGATGGAATGTGACGTCAGATGTACCAAAGTGCTAGATTTCAGTTAGGCCCAAGGAGCACTTCTGAAAGGTTGTCAAAGCGCATCCAGTCGTTTGAGAACATTGAGCAAGTCATATTAATATTACCGTAAAGTTCGTAAATATGTCATGTGACAGGCTAGAACACCAAACCAAGTTGTTATGATGAATTCAGATCAAATTTAACGAAGTTTCGCCAATCAAGGTACGTTGTGATTTTGTCCAAGACGGCCAGCCAGCGATGTGGGTTTGGCATTTATTAAACATTAACATGTGGTTTGCGTGAAGAAGTAGCTGCTCCCTAGACGATAGGGACGGTCGCCGAAAACTAATAATATGTGTACCAGTGGTCGCACAATGATTTATAACGTCCTTCTATCCTCCGACATACTGCGAGGCTGAATGAGACTGTGGACCACTGGGTGATGTAACATTGTCAATAATAAAAGATGATCTGCTCCTAGGACGCTGTTGTTGCACTTGTCTGCAGTCACTACATGTATGTTTTCGTGAAGAGTGTCATATTATCTGCAGCGAGCCTTAAAATAGATGTTTGGCAATCCCGCCACTGATCAAAACAACGGATTACAGAACGCTGCTCCTCTTTGGTGCATTTCAAAAGTGAGGTGACCATCTTTAAACTGTCATTATGACGTCAATGTGTTCGCCCACA
The DNA here is from genome assembly GCA_014155875.1 of Cepaea nemoralis. Taxonomy (NCBI): domain Eukaryota; kingdom Metazoa; phylum Mollusca; class Gastropoda; order Stylommatophora; family Helicidae; genus Cepaea; species Cepaea nemoralis. Next base: position 74,138 of record JACEFZ010020776.1, read on the forward strand.
CTTTGATGTCACGTGCTTAACGCTCTTAACATCCTTAACAACCATATCGACAGGTTCCATGACTATGAGATGGTTATTGTAAGTGTTATCACACTTGTAATGTTTTGATTTGAAACCCCCTCGTATATATAACTGTAGTGTCAGGCAAGTGGCGGAGATTGCTGTAGATCAGTGTTTCCCAACCTTTTTGTGTGCTATGCCCCACCTAAGCCTTTCTGAAAACGCTTATGTCCCTCCCCCTTCCCCCAACATAACATAATGTTTAATATTCAAAAATTGAAATGTTCACTAAAGAAACTTGAATGATAGGTTTTAGGAAGAAATCACTAGGAAATTATTGAGCAAATACAGTAAGTAAATTTTCAAAACATATAATGGAGAACTGAAATTTAAGTACAAGATAATTTTGATGAAAGATGTGTGTATATTATTTTAATTATTTGTAATTATTTATTATATACTATATATTATATACTACAGTGTAGATTCTTTGCCGTATAATTTCTATGCAATGATAATCACTGGTGTGACGAAGCTGGCCTGCACAATACAACTTTTCATAACCCTCAACTGCAATTGAGTAACCCTAGTTACAATTTTATTAGGGCTTATTAGTTCCATTTGGCTCATTGTGGTCGACTAATGCCAGTCTGGCAGTGTTAGTGGTCAATGATTTGGTGATTCAGATTTGAAGCTTTGATGACCACCTATGCACGCTGACCAGATTAAGTGCAGACAAATCTAGAACTGGTTATTAGCCGATGGTTACAATTACACAATACACGCGTGTACCTGTCAAAACATAATACGTAAACCCAGTCAACAACCATACACGTTAGCAGATAATTGCTCTGACGTATCACTATTTGAGTAAACTAATATAGTTTACGATATTATACACTAAGGAAAGTCTTGTATGCATTAATATACGATATTGATGTTTTATTGTATAATTGCCGGCACTATCCATTAAAAAAGACACGCAAACATTTAAACAAACAAAAAAAATTACATAACCACCGTATTTGTTATATGAGTAAATAGATTTCGTTATCTCCCATGCTAACCCTAATATGAATTTAAATTATATGTGTGTCCCCTTTGTTTTGAAAATCGTAAATTGATTCGAGAAATTAGACGTAGACAGTCAAAAATGTTTGGACGTATTATGAGAAGATATGGACTGGAGAACTTAGTGACACCTGGCAAGATCGAAGGGAACAGATCAACGGGAAGACCGAGAAGAAAATACCTTGATGGCATTGCCACATGGCATGGTCGAGACAGGAACACTGAGCTGATCCACAACTCTGGTGAACGATTGAAATGGCGAGTCATGACCGCCCACGCTTTCTTGCATGGCACATGATTTATTGATTGATTTATTCCCCTCCTTGCTTCATTTCCCTTAGCACAGTGTTTTCTATCTTTATTTGAATGTTATGCACTTTATTTCGAATATAGAAACAGACGAACAAAATATTACTTTACTTCTAACGTCACCGTGTTCGCCTACACTTTGATGTCACGTGCTTAACACTCGTAACTTCATTAACAACAATATCGACAGGTTACATGACAAAGGCATGGTTATTGTGAGTGTTATCACACTTCTAATGTTTTGATTTGAAGCCCCCTCATATATCTATCTAACTACAGACTAAGTAGAGATTTCTGTAGATTGTTTGTCGTATACTTTCTACGCAATGATTGTCACTGGTGAGATGTATCGGGCCTACACATTACAACTTTTCGTTACCCTCATTAGTTAAAATTGTTTTGGGCCTATTAGTACCATGATGTTCATTGTGGCCCATTATGGTCCACCAAGGCCCGCAGCCAATGTTAGTGGTCAGTGATTTGGTATTCGAATGTGAAGTTTTGATGACCGCCTTTGCACGCTGACCAGATCAAGCGCCGACAAATGTAGACTTTAATATTAGCCGCTAGTTGCAATTGCAAGGTACACGCATGCACCTGCCAAAAATTAATATGTGAGACATGACAGAAATCAAGGCTGTTAAATAGATAGATAATTGCTCAAACATTTGACTCTTTAAATAAATTAAAATATAGTTTACGAGATTATACAATAAGGAAAGTCTTGCATGGATTAATATAGGATAATAAGACGCAAATAAACGAATTGTTTGACACCATCCATGTATCCATAAAAAAAAAGGCAAGTAAAATGTTATAAAATTTTTTTTTTAAAACAAATAACCACTCCATTTGTTATGGTTTTTATCTCCCGTGCTGATCTTATATGGAGTTAGCAAATTTTAGATTATATTTGTTTTCCCCCTTGTCTCATTTCACGCCGTACACTGTTTTCTATCTGTATTTTAATGTTATGCGCATTATTGCGAAAACATAAATAGACGAAAAATTATTGGTGAATAATGAGACTAATATTGTGAAATATTCATCATCACCATATGCCATGTCAAATAACGTAGGCGATCATGCACACGCTTATCGACAAAGTACTTGAGCACTTGTCTACCAGTGGGTCAATGAGTGTACATCATCCACTGTAAGGTGAGATCAACAAGAGAAAGGGCAGCAGGCTAGACAGAGGAAACTTCTGGAAGGGTCAAGTGGAAGATTGCGTTGTAGAGTTCTTTTTCAATATCTACTGATACGTGTTTGTTTTTTAGTATTGGTGCCATTTGTCCAATAAGTGGGTTTGTCTTATGGCATATATTTTCGATATTGAGTTTACAGTTTGAATGATCGCCCATGCGCCCTGGCCAAATCAAGTCATATATATCCATAATTTGATCTTAACCGCCTTTAGTTATAATCTACTAGCTGACCCGGCCCGGCTTCGCCCAGATCCTGGTGGGGATCATCTCATTTAATTCATATAAGTAGTTATATAAGTTCCCGTTCCCGACTGTCTGTCTGTCTGTCTGTCTGTCTGTCTGTCTGTCTGTCTGACCCGACCCGACTTCGCCCAGCCCCTTTTGGGGAGCATCTCATTTAATTCATATAAGTAGTCATATAAGCTCCCGTTCCCGACTGTCTGTCTGTCTGTCTGTCTGTCTGTCTGTAGGAGGAGGAGGAGGATGAGGGAGGAGGATGAGGGAGGAGAAGGAGGAGGAGGGAGAAGGAGGAGGAAGAGGGGCGAGGAGCAGGGGGAGGAGGAAGAGGTAAGAGGAAGAGGGAGGAGGAGAAGAACGCAGGAGGAGGGGGAGGACGAGGAGGGAGAAGGAGGAGGAAGAGGGAGAAGGAGCAGGGAGAAGGAGGGGGTAGGAGGAGAAGGGAGGATGAGGGGGAGGAGGGAGAAGGAGGGATGAGGGGGAGGAGGAAGGAAGAGGAGTGATTAGGAGGAGGAAGAGGGGGGAGGAGGAGGAAGGAGGAGAGCGAGGAGGAGGGCGAGAAGGAGGGAGGAGGAAGAAGAGGGAGGAGGTGGAAGAGGGAGGAGGAGGAGGGAGAGGGAAGAGAGGGAGGGGAGGAGGAAGAGGGGAGAGAAGGAGGAGGATTATAACGCATATGCCTGTAGATAACTGCAGCGAAAAGGTGGGGAGCATCTCATTTAATTCATATACGTAGTCATATAAGCTCCCGTTCCCGACTATCTGTCTGTCTGTCTGTCTGTCTATCTATCTGACCCGGCGTGGCTTCGCCCAGCTCCTGGCGGGGAGCGTCTCATTAAATTCATACAACAAAAAAAAGTAACTTAAAAGAATGTCCTTCCACACACCATCCATTATTTTTAATGAAAACTGTTTTTAATCACCTACATGACTGTAGATAACTTCTTTAAGCATAAAAAGATGAGTTACAATGTTATGCATTATGCATTATTTTTATGAAAACTTTGAAAATGCCTTAAAGATTATATCATTATTTATTATAACTCATATGCCTGTATATAACTATAGACAAAGAGTTTATAAATCTTTGAAAACGATGCAACAATATGACTATAAGGTATATAGCAATGTTATTAAAAGTTATGCCCCTTGAAATAACTTTTCTAGAGTTAAGTCCCCTTGCTATATAGAAATTATAATGAAAAATGAAATATTAAATAATATTAAGTAAGTAGCCGATTTTACACTAAAAAAATATGACAGTTGGCAGCGCGGGAATGAGAGGAAGACGTGTAGAAAATTTCATCTCAATCGGATGGACCGTTCGCGAACGCATAAAGGACATACAGACATACATTCTTTTTTATATATAAGAAGATAAGGGGTTGCAGGTCACACAGGGACTTGAGCCACCCCATCAGGCCCCTAGGTGTCATTCGGTTGGCCTCTGACCGTGGTCCTGGCAATGTCATGTGCAAATACTACACTTTTATGTTAGCCAAACGGCCGAGTACATTTACAAGGTACACGCGTGTACCTGCATAAAATAACGCCGATTCATGCATCACTGTTAAGCTGACAAGTAACTGTTCAGTAATTGTTAAGTAAAGTAATATTGTGTCAGATAGTATATCATAAAAAGATTCATACCTGAATTAATATACGATAGTAAAAAGAAATGTTTAGCATATCCTTTACAGGTCATCGCTGTCAACATCAGCATCTTTCAGCTGTCTGTTGATTTCTTGGCAAGATTACGCTCAGTAGTTTGCCATTGCTTTCTGAGCGGCCGGCTCACATAGCCCGTAAGTTACCGATGCGATTCGAACCACTGCTGATTCTCACCGTCATCACGTTATATGAATAAATAGCTATAATTATATCCCTTGCTAGCCTTAATCTGCATTGAGATTATATTTATTTCCATTCATTGCAGGTAAGACAGAGGAAACCCATGGACGAGTCAGGCAGAGCATATCTTTCGAAAGGTCTGTTCAGTTGAGGACACGCATTCTTGTGGAAGATGGATACAAGTGCAAGCAACACGTGGTACGTTCTTTTTAGTAAGCATCAGCGAAGATAAAGGGTAAAGATAACAACACCCGATAATGTCAAAAGTAGAAGTTCAAGCCTTTACTTTTGAGAGTTCTTCTTAGGGTAAGCAGTCACCTAGACCGATGGGACTATTGTTTGAGATTGGGGAGTTCAAGGACGTTTATAGAAGAGGTCGGAGGGAAAACTGTGCAGGAAGACTGTCTTGAGACAACCTGCAAGAGTGAGGTGGAGGTATGCATTTACTGCTCTGGACTCCATCCATACAGTCAGTGCCAGCAGGCAAAGAGTGAGGTGGAGGTATGCAGATACTGCTCTGGACTCCATCCATACAGTCAGTGCCAACATGCACAGATCGATAAGGACTTCAGGAGGCCTAACACTAACAGAAAGTGCGCCAACTGCCTCGGGAACCACGGCGCCAGGTACCTCGGCTGCCCCTGCCACCAAGACAGCAAGGAAGCCATGAAGATCGCCATCAAAACTAACCTGCCCTATAAAGAGGCTAGGAGGCATTACGAGGCGACCAACCGACTCACAAAAAAGTGACAAAGCACAACTGGAAGGCCAAATGAAGGACCTCCAATCAAAGTTCCAAAGCATGGAGGAAGAAAGAGTCAAGACACAAGAAACACAGATAACAGCCGTCCAGCGCATCCTGGACGAACTGAAGCAATCCAGATGAAAATTGAGCAGGATGTCACTCGAATGGCTACAATCAATACGGAGACAGAAGAAACTCTATCAAAAATCCAAGACGAAAGAGAAAAGACAGAAGAAACTCTCAAGCAGATATAGGAAGAAAGAGCACAAATCGTATCATTGGATGAACTGAAGCAAGTCCAGCAGAAGATTGAGCAGGATGTCGCTCGGTTGGATGCTATACAGGCTGAGACTGAAGAAAAGCTATCAAAAATACATCAAGGAGAGACAAGACAGAAGCAAAATTCAATTCGTAATTAGAAATTTTGATTAATGGAGGCGCACCAGCATCTTGTGCCATCACCTGTGTTTTATTTAGGCTGATGGTGAGCCCGTTGCAGATCTTCTGCTGCATGAGCAGTCAGTGCTGCATCATCTGCAATAAGTAGTTGTCTTATGCATCTTGATTTTATTTTGGTCTTTGCCAAAACAGGAACGGAGCATTATGGGTTCACCCTTAGCCGGGAAGTTAGATCCGCAACTAACGAGTAATATGTACATGCCATAATACTGGGTTTCTGTGCCAGTGAACATCACACACAATGCTCCTCACTGTCCCATATACAAGGGGCTTCTCATAAGCCTTTAGCCTGACCATGAAGGAGTAGGCGGAGAAAATTGAAATTTGGCACATGTATAGCTCATTCAATTTGTAATGGAAATATGAATTATTAATTTCCCACCTCAAATGATTTTTCCGATATGGTGCATGGAACAACACACCCTATTGACCAGACCTGCACATCCAACGGTTTATCAGAACAATGGAGAAATCAGACGCCAGGACTGTGATAAAATTCTTGATGTTACAGGGTAAAACACCTACAGAAATACACAGGGAGATGGGGCCACAGTTTGAGGAAGTCTGTCCTTCTTATGCTTCTGTAAAAAATTGGTGTTTGCAGTTTAAGTGTGGCTTTGTGTGAACTTTACACAACAGATTGAACATGAGAAAAGTGTGTGCCCCGCGCCTGCTGACATGTGAGCAGAAACAAACACAGGTTGATTGCTGTGGCCAGTTGCTGAACACGTGGCGGTCGAAAAACATGTAAAAGACTGACATATGCCTGGGTCATTGACAGTAAGGTGAGTGACCTGGCTACGAGTAAAACAATCAACCCTGAGAAATAATGGGGCGGTTGTGACTGGAAGACCCTAGGGTGGATGGGGAGAAAGACAGTTTTAGGCTGGGGTGTAATGTTGTTGGGAGCCCAGGAAGGGGCTACACAGCAGGGTTAAAAGACGGTGGAAAACTATGGTTAGTCAGTGGTAGCGGAGACCGACTGAGGTTCGGCTTGTGTGAAGTCAAGGGACTTCGGGCAGTTGATGTTTTGAGGCCGAACGGATCGGTTGTCGAGGACGTGGAAGTTTAGACTGACTGTGGGTCAGTTCTTGTGTTGTGTTGTGCTCCTAGTTGTGAATACAGGCTTGAAACCCAGTGGGGGTTGGATAGGTAATGGAGGCCTGAACCCAGAGTGTGTTTCTAGTTAGGGGAGACTAGACCCATGTGTGTGGGTTGTGATGTGTGAGGTCCAGCTGTGGATAGGAGCTGGATTACCTGTCTAGTGAACTTGAGATTAAGCAGACCGTGAGAAGACAGTGATGTGTGCGTGAGGAGGATATGGATATTCTTTGGATTATATATATTGTTTCTGGATATATAAATATGTTCCGTGGGTTTGTGTTATTTCTGTATTAAAGGATTATGTGCGCCAAAATCGATCTTGTTTACTGACTGGTGAATGTGCACTGCGGGGGTGAGTCATAGTGTAAGACAGTGAGAGAGCTCAGTTGACACACCAGGAGTATCGTTACCTAGACAACGACCATATCACGAACTTATCATAAAGAACGTCGTGTGATATCTGGATGGCTCGTCCTTTCAAGAAACCCAGTGTATTAACTGAGAGCTCGTCGCTGAATAAAGATTTTCTGACAGCTACATTCGGTCAAGGAACACCGTGCAATATTGATGTTATCTGAGAGCTCCTCCGATCAAGAAACCCATTGCATTAGAGACATTGTTGTCATTCTGTTTATCTGGGAACTCGTCGATTAGAGAGGATACTAAGATCAGAGACGTTATTCAGAGACCCAATTACAATGACAATTATGGCACAAGGAATAAACACCATTTTCAGTAGACGGTCAATGCCAAAAGTGTCCGGGAAGTAAGACAGAGTTCAGGAGAAACCAGATAAAAATAACATTTCTCACTCAGAGAGAGAGAGAGAGAGAGAGAGAGAGAGAGAGAGAGAGAGAGAGAGAGAGAGAGAGAGAGAGAGAGAGGGTGGACAGCGGAGCGTGTCCACGGTATAAACACTGGGTTTTCTCCGTGCGGGAACTGGCTAGCACATAGTTCACGAGAAGGTCATTACAGGTAAATTTGCTAGCAGACAGTTAACGGAAAACCAGGATTAATCCAGAAGGTGGTGACAATATCGTGCGTGTGTGGGTAAGACGGCAATCGGGAAAACTGTCAGCGCGCGTTAAGAAGACACGCGCAGGGAGAGTTACGGTGACGGACTAGTGATTAGTCACAAACAGCGCGAGCAGACAAGGCACAGAAAAGTCGGCGCGGCGATACTGGCTGGACATTATCGCTGTCGGTGATAAAGACAGGATTGAAAATCAAAGATACTGATAGGTGTGTGTGCTGAGGCAACGCACTGTGTTGGTCGCGGGTCGACAAGTGAAGAATTTCACCACAGCTAACACGACGGGGGAGGACGGTAGGAATTGTGAGTTTCCACGGACAAATCGGGTCAGCGCTGTTTATGAGGACAGGTGACTGAAGGGGATAGTAACTGTACCCCTACCACAGCCGTGTGCTGGGGCTGAGAAGGTTGGGTGGAAATTGTTTACTAAGGATTTTTCCACTGAAAGTGATAAAGAGAAATTAGGTTGACCTTGGGAGGCAAGATTGTTAACAGTAAGCAGTTACTAAGGAAATTTCCACGGCCTATTGTGGTCAAGATGACTCATTGTGAATGAACAAAACAAAGTTGTTTTGAAAGAAAGACAGACTTTTTGTTCGTCTTTGTTCAATCCCTTTGTGATCATTACCCTGTTATGAGCAAACATTTTAACGTGTCGTCATCGCAACCATGGTCGTATTTCTTTGCCAATAAGGATTTATATATACAAGTTTAAAGCGCTGAACATTTGCTGCCAAATTTGTTTGTTTTTTGGTGAATCTTGTCGGGTAACGGAAATCCATAACATTTATGATACAGCAAAGCGCCATCTCCGCAACGAAGGCAGAAAGACGTTTGGATTATTACTTTGGGGCCACCACGTCCAAGGAAAGTACAATAAGGTGACTGACTGTGTCGAGACAGAACATTGTGGATAATCAATCATCATCTTCAATTTTTTTCGACCGTTTGAACATGTGATCACCACGTGAAATTAAGTCACCACGCAACAAATTTGGAATATCGTAGACATTTCGGAACATTTACCAATATACATTCCCAGCATATTGTGAAAAATTATTAAAAAACGAACTTGTGGCGACGGATTAATAGGCACATATTTGTCGGCCAACCATTTGCACATTTTGTTTGCTCCCATCGTCATATTTATTGTTGTCGGGTGTTACGCAATTATTTGTATGTGGTCCAGTGTTTGTCAAGAGTAGGGGATTTTTGTGTTGTTTCTCGAAGGTCGGGAGACAGGGCGAAAAGTTATTTTCTGAGGTGCACCATATATTTTCTGGGAAGAAAATCGAAAGGTCGGTTTGTTTGGTTCTGCAGGGACGGTCCTGAATTATATAACGTGCCAGTTTGTGTTTAACGTCAGATCTGTGTATATTTTGATGCTATAATTTTTTTTCTTTCTTTCTTTTCGTTATATTTACATATGATATTTGTTGTGTTCGGATATATGTTATTATTGTGATCTTTCGTCATGTCTGTTGTCTAGTGGTCTTTGTCAGTTTAGATATTATGCGCACTGTGGGTGTCCCTACACAAGCTTGCGGTTGTTACTGTAGTTTATTTCTTTGTGATCACCGTCTCCGTGTACTTGGCTTGTGAGTCTAGCGTTTTATAGAAAACACTTAGTGTGAATCATCCATTCGTTTGAATATGTATTTATATGTATGTTTAACAATATTTCCAGAAATGTTATACAACTATTTGTTATAGATATATGCGAGGGAGTATAGGTGATATTTCCTCTCACTACCTAGTGCTTATAGAGTGACTGGGTGAGTACAGAGTAATATTTTGGCACTACGAATTTACGTACACAGGGAGTGGTGGTGTACTTAGGGAGGGCACACAAAGACTAGTAGCAGAGTCTTTACATTTATAATTGGCTGACAGGCAGCAACGTGTCCACAAGTACAAGATGCCTACTTTAATGGAATATATTGAAGCAGGTAAACGAATAGGCCTGAAAGGTAAAGAGTTACAGGAGTTTGCAGAAGCAAAATTGAAAGAAGTTCAGCACTGGGAAAGAGATGAGAGGCATAATGAACGCGAGGCAAAACGCCTGCAGGAAGAAAAGTTAGCTGAAGCCCAACGCCTACAGGAAGTAAAGGTAGCTGAAATGGGAAACAAGCGTCTATAGGAAGAGAAAGAGACACAATTGAAACTAGATATGACACAACTGGAACTTGAAAAGTTAAAACAAACAAATGCGGTGGAAATCGAGAAAGAGAAGATTAAAATGGAAGCTGAAATTGCACTCAGAAAACTAGAACTATCTTCGAAGGGTCAAAGTGAGGAAAACAGAAGACCTTCGCAGTCGTCACAACGATTGAAATTGCCATACTTTACGGACCGAGACAACTTGGAATCCTATGTGTCGAGATTCGAAGCATCAGTGAAAGTGTTAGGCATCCCAGAAGGCGAGTATGCGATTAGACTGGGCGAGTATTTAACGGGTAAGGCCCTAGATACAATGTTTAATTTACCTGTGGAAGAAAGAAACAACTACACTATTTTGCGGAACGTTTGTTAACAAAGTTCCAACTAACTGAGCATGGCTATAGAACAAAGTTTAGACAGTTAGGACCAGAGACAAATCAAGATTTCACAGATTTTGTTAACACAGTAAAGAACACATTTAATAAATGGATGGAGCTTGCAGAAATGGGGAAAGATTTTAATAAATTAGTGGATTTAATGTTAAGAGACAAGGTAGTATCTGCATGCAATACAAACTTAGTAGCTTTCTTTGAGGAACGTAAGCCAAAGGACATAGACACAATGTCACAGTTAGGGCAAAATTACATGACGGCACATCCAAACAGTTCTATTGGTAGAGAAATGAGTGAGGAAATAGTCTGTGCAGCGTACACTAAACAGGACCAGAATCCAGTTATTAGACCAAGATCGAAAAGTGTGGATTCAGCACGGAAGTATGAACAACAAGAGTCTCAAGATAATGGCTTCCGTGGCAACCCTTTTGGTAGAGCAGGACGGTACCCATACAAAAGGGGGAACTTTCAGAGACGTCCAAATAGTTATACCGAATGTTGGAATTGTGGGAGCTGGAGACACAAGGCAGCACAGTGTGATGCACAACCATCCAGTGAGCCAACAAGTAACGCAAGGAAGGAGATCATCTGTTTCAAATGTGGAAAGAATGGGTATGTCAGCCATCAATGTAGGATGAGAGAAACAGAGCACTCGAATGCAGCGCAAGTAATTGAGACGCTGAACAATGAAGATTGTAGTGGGTGCAAACCTCTTTTTGAAAAAGACGGTCAGCCAGTCTTAATATGTGGTCACACAGTTAAAGCAGGATCAGCAGTGCATGAAGGTGGAAGCATGAAGATGCACCATGGTTTCGTTAGTGATAGGCCAGCGTTAACAATTAGGGATTCCGGATGTACGTCCATCGGTGTTAAAAAGAGTTTAGTGCATCCCTCGGATTATACAGGGAAAAAGATTAGATCCATAACATTTAATGGGACAGTAGAATTCTACCCATTAGCCATGATAACAGTGAAAACACCATATATCACAGGAAGAGTGACAGCGTGTGTTCTGGACGCACCAGTGGCGGATTTGATCATAGGAAATGTAGCAGGAGTTAAAGATTGTACAGAAGAAGAAGTAGTTTATTGGGACCAGATACATAGTGTAAGTAGTAACGGGGTAGTTACAAAAAGAAAACCTAAATTAGAGAGTATAGCTGAAGAAAAAGTGGCACTTGAAGTAGACACAGAGGACAACGATAGGACAGCGGAGCAGGTGAGAATGGATCTCAAATATAGCTGTAGGGAATGCCAGAGACAAGATACTACTCTCGATAAATGTTTCCAAGGGTGTAGGAAAGTGAGACATAGACAATCAAAGAAGGGTAGATGGTGCTTCGAAAGGAAGAATAATGTTCTCACTCGCAGGTTTTCAGATGGCGGAACTGCATGCGGGCAAGGAGTGGTACCTTTAGCATATAGAGACCGAGATACTAGATCAGCTCAGGGTAGGGCATGTACAGGGCACATAGGAGTAAGGCGGAAGCAGCATAGAAGCAGGATGCCAGGTATGTTGACCAGGATTTAATAAAGAGGTCAGACTAAACAGAGACTCCAGTGTAACAGTACAATATGCAGATAGCAATGTTAACGCAGTTCAAAAGAGTGTTAACGACATCACTGAACCAGGATTGGCAAACAGATGTGTTAAAGATATAGGAAACATGAGGCATGGGTATATGAAGGGTAGACACAGCATCGACAGGAATCATAGGTGGAGGTTTGAGGCAAGAAAAGAACCACCTGATATAGGGTCGGTACACAAATAGCTTGTGTCTTTTTTAGGATGTTAATAGACCTGCCCATACACAGATACGATGTTTCCTATGATGTATTATTATTATGTGATGTATTAGTTCATGCATTGGTACACAAGATAGAAAGTTGGATGTATTGATGTGTGGGGAATAGGGGAGTGTACTATTATCATTTGATGTATTATTTAGTGTGGTAGTTAGAGTAAGTTGGATTTATACTTACGACTACCCAGGCAATATGTCTGGGTCACATATTTGATAAGTATTAGTCTCCCAACATTTGAAAACGATGTTTTCTTTTAAGGGGGGATAATGACATATGCCTGGGTCATTGACAGTAAGGTGAGTGACCTGGCTACGAGTAAAACAATCAACCCTGAGAAATAATGCGGCGGTTGTGAGTGGAAGACCCTAGGGTGGATGGGGAGAAAGACAGTTTTAGGCTGGGGTGTAATGTTTTTGGGAGCCCAGGGAGGGGCTACACAGCAGGGTTAAAAGACGGTGGAAAACTATGATTAGTCAGTGGTAGCGGAGACCGACTGAGGTTCGGTTTGTGTGAAGTCAAGTGACTTCGGGCAGTTGATGTTTTGAGGCCGAACTTATCGGTTGTCGAGGACGTGGGAGTTTAGACTGACTGTGGGTCAGTTCTTGTGTTGTGTTGTGCTCCCAGTTGTGAATACAGGCTTGAAACCCAGTGGGGGTTGGATAGTTAATGGAGGCATGAACCCAGAGTGGGTTTCTAGTTAGGGGAGACTAGACCCATGTGTGTGGGTTGTGATGTGTGAGGTCCAGCTGTGGATAGGAGCTGGATTACCTATCTAGTGAACTTGAGATTAAGCAGACCGTGAGAAGACAGTGATGTGTGCGTGAGGAGGATATGGATATTCTTTGGATTATATATATTGTTTCTGGATATATAAATATGTTCCGTGGGTTTGTGTTATTTCTTTATTAAAGGATTATGTGCGCCAAAATCGATCTTGTTTACTGACTGGTGAATATGCACTGCGGGGGTGAGTCATAGTGTAAGACAGTGAGAGAGCTCAGTTGACACACCAGGAGTATCGTTACCTAGACAACGACCATATCACGAACTTATCATAAAGAACGTCGTGTGATAAAGACCATGTGGACGGTAGATGAGACTTGGATTCACCAAATCTTAAAACAACAGCCGAAAGGTATTCGTTTTGACAGTGACGAAGATGTCATACTGGCTTGTGATAACTGGTTTAGTTCGAAAAATAGGTTGTTTTATTCTGAAGGTCTTTTCAAGATCACACAGAGATGGCAGAAATGCGAACATTCAGGTGGTGGCTATATTAAGAAGGAATAATCACTGTGCCAAATTTCAATTTTCTCCGCCTACTCCTTCATGGTCAGGCTAAAGACTTATGAGAAACCCCTGTATCTCTTAATTTATTCAGCAACACTTCTCTCGCTGTACCTCTGCCTCTTCTCTTCCCCCCCCCCCCCTCATCAGTAATCGCGATGTTTTCCTCAGTCTCTCTTTTACACACACACACACACACACACACACACACACACACACACACACACACACACACACACACACACACACACATTTTACATAGGACGAATATCACTAACATACAATATCGCACATACGGTCGTCTGATATAAATTAGGATTAACAAGAATTACTAAACGAGACCGAATTTAGGAGAAACAACAATAAATCCACATTCACACTAAAATGAACAACACGAATGAAGAAATTTTATTTTCAAAGGGTTAAGAATTAGGTACGCAGGGCCGTCTCTCACACAGAGTGTAGGTGACTTGATATGAGTCAAAAATCAACATTACAGCTCTCGTGACATTCCCATACGTGCTCCGTCCTCATCTGCAACAGCCAGCGAAGAGTACCTATACTAATGGTACCAATAGCAGCTTGATTATGTGTCCGTCTGGCCTTTCCTCGGAGTTCTGAGTGTCAATCAGATTACCTGGTCACTCCATGCAGCACCATTCTTTCTAAGCTGTGATAATCTATGTTCTCCTGCACTAGTCACACGATACCAAACGGCCACGACCACATCTGCGTCATCATGCACCAGTACGCTACCAAAATGTGCAGATACCGCCATTCTATCCTTCTGCCCGTTTTCCAATTTACCAAAATATTCTGGGAGGAGAGGGGGGGGGGGGGGGGGGGAGGAGAATCCGACAGATTGTTCTCTGTCTTTGATTGTTGAATTAAAGCCTGCCACTCTGCATGCCTGTCTTCACCTTTCTTATAATACCTTGTAAGACTGCTACGGTTACGACATGCGTGTGCTAGATGTATTCCAGCCAGATGAACACCGCTGTGACTGCCCTCACCTCCATTCTCTGGCTAGATGTTGTGGTATCATATGCCAGGCTCTCCTGCACCTAACATCGTCCACCATCCTTCGCCACGAACCTCAAGGCACTTATTTTATATCTAGGCACAGTCATCCGTGTAGATGATTACATCACCTGGTCGAGAATTGCCGTGGATCAATTCTTGCATCTCCCATTCAATGCAGCCTGTGGGCCAAACCTTGCATTCCCAATGCAATGTTATTATGACCCTGCACACGTCTGATATTTCCACTGGCATTCTGACCCACTCCTCTCCTCTCCCAATTTTCTTAGGCAAAAACACTTCTCTGTTTGCATCCTCTGCCTGAACCATCCATGAGTTTCTTCTGATCATCCTCTGGCCCTCAGCTGTGTCCAGGACTCCATGCAGGTGGTCTTCCATGCCTGCAGCCACTCGGAGATATGATTTAGCCCGTAGCATCTTGAGCCTGTCTGCAGTCGTGGGTACGGCTTTGATACATCGCATACACACTACCGAAGCATCTCTTGTGCATTCCAGTAACACCCTCACAGCTTCATTCTTAAGCTGACTCGCTGACACTGTAAACTTTCCCAGTCCATACTCTGTTGATAAAAGAATCAGATGTTGATAGAGTATGAGCAACATTCTTTTCTCCATGTCCATTGCTGCCTTGATCTTCAGAACACCGAGTCCCTTCATAGATTTCATTACAGCTTCTTCCATATGATCCCTGAATGACAGAAGTCTGTCTAAGCTGATTCCCAGGTACCTCAGTTTACTCTTTCTGTTAACATTTTTTGCGATTAATTGTAAGACGTGGCACATCAGCATTAGCAATGCTATTGTCGAGAGAACACTATAACGGCACTACACATCTTTGTATGCCAGTCTGTCTACTGTCTCCTGAAACTCTTAAACCTCAAATCAACATATTCACATGGCCTAGAAGGTATCAGTAATAGAATTCTTCGTTGTGCTGCACCAGTCATTAGAGAGTCCTTACCGTTCATATATAACCAGTGCCTGGCCAAAAACTACTTTCCATCTGCATTTAAAATTGCTAAAGTGTTTCCTCTACTTAAAAATGGCTCAATCGATAATAGCGTTTTGGGTAATTATAGAATATATAATTGTATAGGTCCAATGTAGGCTTTGGGACATGTAACAAATTTAGGCGCTTGCTGTTCATTGCATTAGATTAAATCAGCGGCAGAAGATACTCTGGGGTATTTTGAGATATAATTTTATTCACTAATTTTTCTTTGTTAAAAAGGAAGCGCTTTCGAAGTGGTGGAAGTCTTAGATGACTGTAAATTATTACTTTCAACGTTCTTTATGCCAGAAACCAGACAAATAGCGCGGTTGTGTAGAGAACATAGTAGTTTTAAATTAGATTTAGGGCAACCATCCCAAACTGTGGAACAGTTATCGAGATGTGATTGGATACAGTACGTCTAGAATATTTTTCATGTGCTTTCGTCCAGGAAGTGCTGGATTTTAGCAAGTTGGTAAACTTTTGGTGCTATTTTCTTGGTAAGAACGTGAATATAAGAGCTCCAGCTCAAATGGCTGTCAATTAAAAGACCCAGTGTTTTATGTTCATTCACATTAACTATAGGTAACGTGTCCATGCGGATTTCGAGGGGTACTCCAGTTATGGCTAGTGTTTGTAGTTTTTGTCTGGTGGTTATTAGCATGGGTTTGGTTTTGTCGATGTTAATTTGCATGCGGTTTTCATTGCTCCATCTAGTAAGATTATCAAGTTCCTTTTTCAAAGAATTCTCTAATTCACTACGGTTTTCTTGACTAGTATATATATATATATATATATATATATATATATATATATATAATATATATATATATATATATATATATATATATATTATATATATAGTACAGTCGTCTGCAAATAGATCACAAGTTGTATTGATGTATAAAGGAAGATCATTAACATAAACTGCAAAAAATAGCGGACCTAGTATTGAGCCCTGAGGCACAGAAATATTAAGCTGTGTGGGTCTTGATAGACATTTGTTGAAGAACACGGCCTGTTGTCTATAGAAGATAGAAGATAGAAAAATGACATAATTATATTCACCATATTGGTGCTTGTCTTCATTTGTTTTAGGTTTCTAATTAAAATAACGTGATCTACCATATCAAAAGCTTTTTTTTTTAAAGACTATAAACACTGCTCCACAAATTCTAGCATTGTTGATGTTTAAGTGCCAGGTATCGGTCATTTTTGTTAGAGCACTATGGCAAGAATATTTAGGTCGAGACCCAGATTGACTGTTAATTATTAGATCGTTGTTAATTTATGAATGTGTTTTTCTAGTGGTTTTGATAGCGACGATAGTAAGAAGATAGGTCTATCCTCCGGACAAACCCAGAAGTGCTCAGTCTGACGCAAAGACAGACAAGACAGATAGCGAACCCTTGTGCATTCAGGAAGATTTCTGAATTAACACCATTAAATAGGTGGTCAAAAGTCCACCTCAAATGACACCGACTTAGATAGAAGGAGACTCTCCTTCATGAACCAGCAGTCCATGTGTCAGGACGGCATCACTCGCATGAAGACAGGATCATGGCCCCCTTATTCAGAAGTAAAGCCACATGACTCCAGTGGACCGGCACCATGGCCCGGCATCACGGCCCAGCATCATGACCCGGCATCACGTCCCGTCATCATGGCCCGGCATCATGGCCCAGCATCACGGCCCGACTTCATGACCCCGGCCCACGGCTCCCTTCTCCAGAGAGAAAGTCAATAGTCTATCCCATGACGCACTGCTTCAGGAGTGACGCCTCCACTGCCACGACGGGCTGCTGTGGCAGGAGGGCAACCCGCGCTGCCACTATACGGACTACCGCTTCATGAAGGAGCGATCCTTCTCTCTCTTTTTTTTTTTCTCTTTTTTTTTTTTTTTATTATTTTTTCTCTCTACGTCAATGTCACTCGAGCTGGACACTCTTGACCACTGATTGATTGGCATCCCCACCAGGCTTTGACATTATGGCGCGGACCTCAGAGAGAAGTGTCCAGGTAGTCGTCCAGACCCTGCTCCCTTCCTCAGGTATACAGACAACACAGCGGTACCAGTCATCATCTACGGCCATAGCCACGTGGCACATATCGGTTTTCCTCCCATCACGGACGTCAAGCAACGTCGGGCCTGGTTAGTACTTAGATGGGTGACCGCTTGCGAACACCACGTGTGTAGACATTTTTTAATTTTAATTTTTGTTGTGTCTTGGTCTTTTTAGCCCTGTACAATTTGTTGTTTTGCTACCCGCCTGAATACTAGCATTGTCGCCCTCCGGACAAATCTACAGGTGCGGTCTCCCAGTGAAACCCGCCACAGGAACATTAAACGTGTCGCTGGCCTCCTTGTGTTCTAATTGTCACCTCCTTGAAATGTTGTGTTTTAAGTAAGTCCCTGGGATTCTAAGAACCGTAGCCCTCCGGACAAACCAAAAGTGCTCAGTCTCAGGCACACAAAGACAGACAAGACAGATAGCGAACTCTTGTGCATTCAGGAACATTGCTGAACTGGTAAATGGTAAGGGGCCCTAAAAAGGACCGTGGTTATGGGTTGTGTTGTGGGGTGGGGGTGTTTCGGGCAGCAGGCCTACTATGAGGTGGTGTACTTATTGACGGCCTTGCTGCCTCCACTAACAGCGTGCTTGGCCAGCTCACCGGACAGGAGGAGGCGGACATCGGTCTGGATCTCTCTGGAGATGATGGTGCTGCGCTTGTTGTAGTGGGCCAGGCGGCTGGTTTCAGCTGAAATCCTTTCAGAGATGTCGACGAACGAGTTCATGATGGACATGGCCTTGCTAGAAATGCCTGTGTCAGGGTGTACTTGCTTCAACATTTTGTAAATGTAGATGCTGTTGCTTTCTTTCTCCATCCTATTCTTTTTCTTGTCTCCAGTCCTCACTGCCTTGCCGGCCTTCTTGGAACCTTTGCAGCTGACTTTGGGTGGCATAACGTCGTCTTCTGTTCAACTCTGTAGAATATATTTAAACATAAACGCAACTCCAGCTCCAGCTGCAGATTTCACAACAGCAATAACACTTTCAAGCGAGTCAAGCAGGTTATAATATTGGTGGTCATATTGGGGAATACATTTCTCTCTTTCTTTGTGCCTATGTTTTCTGGCTTATCTGTTGAGACTTTATGTCTGTGACGTCAGCAGAGTGATTCGTTGGCCGGCAAGTTGTTCCTTTAAGTGTATCTCCTTTTGGCGTTTTCTTTGTCAGCTCTGGTGTAAACAGGCACAACGCAATTACATCCAAGACAACATTCCGGATGTACGCATAATTTTGGTCTTAAACTTCAATCTCTGAGCATTGTAGAGGCCGCCATCTGAGCGTGAGTGAATGTATACACCACCATCCTGATCACGAAAGGCATATTTCAGTAGAAGTGAAAAAGTATATTCCAAAGAGGGTGGGAGCTAGTACACAACCTTGCTTAACTCCACTCTTGATTTCAAACTCTTCAGATGTTGCACCATCAAACTTGATTATACCCTTCATGCCTGTGTGGAACGATTCCACAATGGACAGAAGAGTTGGGGGGCAGCCAATCTTATTAAGTGCTTTGAACAGACCCTCACGACTGACCAGATCAAATGCCAATCGGCTTCGTTCTTGTACAGTGTTATGATTCTTGAATCTTTGAAATCCTGTAGGAATTGTCCTTCTCGCCAGCATAGCTCTATTAGCTGGTGGATCTGTAGAGTTAGTGTCTCTTGCCCACTCCTGATAACATCTATTGGAATCCCATAATTACCTGAAGCCTTGCCAGATGCAAGTTCATTTATAGCACACTTAACTTCTGTTATGGTGGGAAGTGTGTCTAGGTGGTCAAGAGTTGGTAGAGCCTCTATGACGTTGAGGGCATCATCCGCTAGTTGGTCTCACTTGAGAAAGCTCCAAATAGTGCTCTACCCACCTGTCCATCTGCTATTTCTTATCAGTTATGATTTCTCCAGTCAAAGTTTTCAATGGTGCACTTCTTTTGATCATTGGCTTTCTTTATCCATTATTATACATGCTTCTGATGTTTCCCTTATCACTTGCGATTTGAATGGGTTCACATAACTTGATCCAATAATCATTTGCACACTGCCTGGCAGCTTTTTGCACATCCTTCCTAGCTTGCCTTAGTTCACTCAAAGTGTTACGCGTTGGTCTTTCCTTGTTTCTTAAGAGAGTTATCTTCTTCTTATCAATCAAGGGCTGCAGAGTCTGGCTGTTTGCCGCAAACCAGTCCTACCTCTTATGATCCACAGTACCGTAAACCCCTACGGCAGTTTTATAAAGAGTTTCATTAAGTTGACCCCACTTTTCATTTACTGTACTATTTTCTGGTGTATCAGTGAAAGCGTCTTCAAGTTGCTGTTGAAACTGAAAGCACTTTTCAGGATCGTGAGTGTTAATAATATCAATCCTGGGCTAGATTTGTGTTTAGCTGTGTAGATTCTCTTTGGTCTCAATCTAACCCTTGCAACAACCAAAGAATGATCCGTATCACAGTCAGCACTGTGGTAACTTCGAGTCAATGATATATGGTTCAGATGTTGTCTCCGTGTGATGATGAAGTCCAGCTGGTGCCAATGGCCGGATCTTGGATGTTTCCATGTGACCTTATGCAGCTCTTTTGTTTTAAAAAAGGAGTTTGTAATACATAGGTCATTTCTGGTGCAATGCTCCAGCAGCCTTTGCCCATTTTCATTCATGCGACCGATGTTGTATTTTCCAAGGCACACTGGCCATGAACTCGAGTCCTTGCCCACACGAGCATTGAAATCACCGATCATATAAATGTAGTCAGATTTTGGAACTGCCTTGATCATAGAGTCTAACTCCTCATAGAACGAATCCTTCACATCATCAGAGGAATCGAGTGTCGGTGCATATGCAGTAATAATGGTGGCAAAACCACAAGAGGTTGCCAAGCGCAGGGATAATAGTCTTTCATTTCCTCCTGCTGGAATTTCAATCATTCCCAGTAGCTAATTCTTCACTGCAAAGCCCACACCGTGTTGCCTTTTTTCTGCCTGCCCTCTACCCTTCCAAAAAAAGGTGTAATTGTTTTCCCTGAGTGACCCTTCCTCAGCGAGGCGAGTCTCCTGCAGGCCAGCAATATCAATGTTAAGACGATTGAGTTCAGCATCAATCACAGCCGTTTTTCTCACATCGTCAATATTGGTCAAGTCAGTGGAAAATCCTGGACACATGGTTCTCACGTTCCAGGTTGCAAGCCGTAGCTTGAGGTTTCTATTCTTCTCTTTATTAGAACGTGGTGCATTGATTTTACAGCCTGCGATTAAGATTTTGTCCTAACCCCAAGCACCCGTTGAAGCAGGTAGTCTGTGGCGGATCAGCATCCAATCGGCCGGGGGCTGCCCAGTTTGAGGCGGGCGGTAGCTGATCAGTGACACCTGTAGGTGTCTCCCACGGTCAGAGGCAACGCGTGGCGCCCCATGTCTACGCCAATTGACAGGGACTTATAACCTGTAACAGTTGCCTCTCGCTTTGATTCAGAGACTAGTTAAGACCAGGGATGGAGTTATTGCCTCTCCATAGCACAAAGCCTGGGCTACAA
Source organism: Cepaea nemoralis (assembly GCA_014155875.1). Lineage (NCBI taxonomy): Eukaryota > Metazoa > Mollusca > Gastropoda > Stylommatophora > Helicidae > Cepaea > Cepaea nemoralis. The sequence goes on from JACEFZ010020776.1 coordinate 95,421, forward strand.
TATAGAGATCATGTGTTGCCGATGCAACATGATCAATCTCTCGGCCTGCTTAGTTCACTCCAGAGGAAAGGTAACACCTCTACATCTGGAATAAGACAAGCTGCAGAAGCTGCCGGATCACCAATGCAATGCTCTAACTGTCCGCCTTTTGGAGCTTTAATCCTAGACCAGCCGCCAACCAAGGCTTAGGGTCTGGTCAGTAGTAGGACTTGGACGTTTCAGAGATTATTTAAAGAAGCCTCCTTAATTGACCTTGACCTCGAAAGAGTGTGGCACTCCTTCTCGGTCCTGCAGTTGGGAGGGTAAGGGGCGATATCTAGGACATATCTAAGGGCGATAATTCTAAGAAACTATTATGTTCCAAGGGCAGATAACTATTGAGTGTATTATAACATATCTAATTAATTGTAAAAATCAAATAAATAAAAATAAAAAATAAAACTGACCAGGCGCGGGAGTGGGGAAGCGGAATATTAGGGCGCATGGGGCGGGGCTAGACGATTCGGATTTAAACACTATCATTAAACGGCTTACAAATGAAAACCTTAAAAAGGCAAAGGTGGCCGGTATTATTGGTCGTAGTTGCTATGGCTTAGTGAAATTCGTTGTTAAGGGGTGGGTAGTGGTTATTAATGACCCGTAGGGGTCGTAGTGGTTTAGACACTATCATCATGTGAGTTACAAATAAAAACCTTAAGAAGTAAAGATGGCCGATATTATTGATTGTAATGGGTATGTCTTAGTGAAACTCGGTGTTAAGGGGTGGATATCAGTTATTAGTGATCTGTAGATTGATGTAATGGCCTATACACTATCACCATACGGTTACACATGAAAACCTTAAAATGTAAAGATGGCCGGTATTATTGATTGCTGTAGTTATGGCTTAGTGAAACTCGGTGTTACGGGGTGGATACTTGTTATTAGTGATCTATAGAGGGATGTAATGGCCTATATACTATCATCATATGGTTACAAATGAAAACCTTAAAATGTAAAGATGGCCGGTAATATTGGTTGCTGTGGATATGGCGTGGTGTCATTTGTTGATAAAGGGTGGGTAGTGGTTATTAGTGCTCTGTAGAGCGTCGTCGTGGTACATACAGTATTATCATACGGGTTACAAATAAAAATATTAAAGAGTAAAGATGGTCGGTATTATTGGTTGCAGTGGGCACGGCATAGTGTTATTCGTTGTCAAGGGGTGGATATTGGTTATTTGTGATATGTAGAGGGTCGTAGTGGTATATATACTATTAGCATACGGGTACAAATGAAAACCTTTACGAAGTAAAAATGGCCGATATTATTTATTTCTAGCGGGTATAGCTTAGTGAAATTCGTTGGTAAGGGGTGGGTTAGTGTTGGAGTATGTTGATAAGTGCTTCCTAACACTATCATCATACGGTTTCAGAGCTTCACCTTAAAAAGTAAAGATGACTATCGACTATAGCGGGTATGGCGTAGTGAAATTTGTTGGTAAGGGGTGAGTGAGTGGAAAAAATACTAGATAAGGGCGTCTGATCATTGTTAAGGGGTAGGCGAGAGGCGAGTGGCTTGATAAATACTCCGATATCGTCTTTAAGAACCACGGAGTCTCATACTCAAGTCTAAAGATTGAATATATAGTCGGCTGACCTGAGGGTGACATCTTGGGTGACTCACCGTGTGGCAATGTCAGTGGTGAACGGGCTTAAACGTGTTCAGACATGTCTTTGGGAAAAAGCATGGGTGACTCATTGAGACCTGACCGTGGTATAGATGTCCAGACATGTTTTGTGGCACTGCATACGGTCCCGTTTGGTAATGGCCACAACCAGACCACGTGCTCACTGACTAAAGCCGAACAAAGATGGCGCTGCATCCGATCACACGTGGGTAATGGCTACAACCAGACCACGTGCTCACTGGCTAAAGCCGGTCAAAGAGGGTGATGCTTCCTGTCACATGCAATAGGACACAACCAGACCACGTGGGTAATGACTCAACCGGTCAAATATGGTGCTGCTTCCGCTCGCATCCATAAAAATACACCAGAGACACGTGGTTAAGAGGGATACTACAGAAAAAAACTGTCGATTGTCGAATCAGAGGACCTAACTCATGACTATCACCATGTATGGGAGTGATTCCACTACATCGTCAACATAGCATCTGAAGGCAAAAACGGTCGCCCTTCTCTCTCTTTTCTATATCGTTAGGGTGGCCCACCGAGTAACACCAAAGAACATTCCGCCTCAATAAACATAAGACACTTTTGATTGTAGTGTGCACAACTATAATCAAGTCATCACATTGGTCGACTAACCCTTTCTCATAGTCACAGTGCATAGATGTGATCACCGATTTCAGTCGAGGAAGACATGTATTTTACCTAACAACTAGAGGGTCATACAGCGACGAGTGGCTAGTGCAACCTATCATATGTATAATATTACACACGAACACAACAAACTAGCCGGACTCAACCTTAGGTTCTCTTGTAACATGGCTTGTCATGTGTCCATTGTTCTAATCAGCGACGGTAGCACGACTCAGAGCAAGCATTTTACACGTTCAATACCTCTTCTATGTGTCTATAGGACTTTGCATCTTTCCATAGAAACACATTTCCAAGACCAATATATGTTCTTCAGTTGAGGCTGCTCATCGCCCTGTATCACATCCAGACAAAAGTGCACTTCAACATTCAACTAAGATAATATGTTAGCCAAAAGGACAAATATAGGTCAAACTTATAAATATCTCCATCAAATTTATGAAAAGTAGGAAAAACTATTACCCAAAAGGAAACATTTTGGCCACATTTCAAGCAAACTTATGAAAAGTGGGATAATTGTCAGCCAAATGGGAAAAGGTGAGACCAAACTTATAAATAGCTAAGCCATACTTAAGAAAACTAGGAAACTTTGTTAGCCATAGGGGCAAAAAACCTAGGTCAAGTAAGAAAATGTGTTAGCTAAATGAGAAAAATGTTGACCAAATACAGAAACAGCTCATCCACACTTATAAAAACTAGGAACATTTGTTAGCCAAACAGGAAAAATATTGGCAATGTAGGAAAACTCGGTAACCAAATGTGAAAAAATATCATCCAAAGAGAGAAATATTTCAACTCACACTTATAAATAGATCAGCCTAAGTTATGAAAAGAGGAAAATTGTCAATGAAACGGTAAATATTTAGGCCAAAATACAGAAATATCTCAACCAAACTTATGAAAAGTAGGAAACCTTGTTAGCCAGGGGGGAAAACCTATGCCAGATAGGAAAATCTGTTACCCAGATATGAAAAATGTCGGCCAAATACAGAAATAGCCCAACTAAACTTATGAAAACTAGGAAACTTTGTTAGCCAAACAGGAAAAATATTGGTCAAGCAGGAAAACTTGGTAACCAAATGTGAAAAAATATCAGCCAAAGAGAGAAATATCTCGTCAAGACTTATAAAAGTAGGAAAATATGTCAACCAAAGGGGAAAATCTCGGCCAAATACAGAAATATCTCAACTAAACTTATGAAAAGTAGGAAACTTTGTTAACCAAAATGTGAAAGATATTGACCAAGTAGGAAAAATGTGTTAGTCAAAGAGGAAAAATACTGAACAAGTAACGAAATACATCGTTCAATCTTATGAAAAGTAGGAAACTTTGTTAAACAAATGTGAAAAAAATATAAGCCAAAGAGAGGATTATCTCATCCAAATTTATAAAAAGTAGGAGAGTTGTCAGCCAAATGGGAAAAAGTTAGGCCAAATACAGAAATATCTCACCCAAACTTAAGAAAGGTAGGAAACTTTGTTAGCCAAAGGGAAAAACCTAGGTCAAGTAGGAAAATCTGTTAGCCACATGTGAAAATTGTCGCCAAATACATAAATATCTCGTCTCTACTTATGAAAACTAGGAAAATATGTTTGTCAAAGAGGAAAAATATTGACCAAGTAAGAAAATTTGATAGCCAAATGTGAAAAAAATATCAGCCGAAGTGAGCAATATGTAAACTAAACTTATAAAAAGTAGGAACATTTGTCAACCAAAGGGGAAAAATGTCGGCCAAATACAGAAATATCTCTGCCAAACTTAAGAAAAGTAGGAAAATTTGTTAAATAAAGGGGAAAATGTCGCTCAAATACAGAAATAGCTCGTTAAAACTTATAAAAAGTAGAAAAATTTGTTAACGAAATGGGAAAAATCTGTGTTAACCAAAGACACCAAATATTGACCAAGTAAAGAAATATCTCAGCCAAACTTATGAAAAGTAGGAACATTTGTTAACCAAAAGTGAAAAGTTTGGCAAAATTTCAACCAAACTTATGAAAAGTAGTAAAATTTGTTAACCAAAGTGCAAACGTTCAACCAAACTTATAAAAATCTCATTCAAACTTATGAAAAGTAGGAAAATGTGTTAACCAAAATCTGGAAAGTTTGGCCAAATTTGAACCAAACTTATAAAAACATAGGAAATTTAATTAACCATTTGTGAAAAGTTTGGCCAAATTTCAACCAAACTCATGAAAAGTAGGAAAACTTGTTAACCAAAGTGAAAATTTTTGGCCACATTTCAACCAAACTTATAAAAATCTCAGCCAAACTTATGAAAAGTAAGAATATTTGTAAACCAAATGTGAAAAGTTTGTCCAAATTTCAACCAAACATATCAGTAGGAGACTTTGTTAACAAAATGTTAAATATTATGGCTACACTTCAACCAAACGTAAACATACCACAGTCAAACTTATAAAAAAGTAGGAAAATCTGTTGACCAAAGGGAAAAACGTTGGCCAAATACAGAAATATCTCGACCAAATTTTCAACTAACCCAAACAAACTTATAAACAGTAGTAAAATTTCTTAACCAAATGGGAAAATATATCTCCAACCAACCAGCAGTGTCTGCTATGAAGTCGACCTATTCTTAAAACCATTATTGGCCCCTGGAATGCCATCTACCTCATATTCTAACCGACTTTCAACTTTTCATACCACTTAACACTAACATTTTCTTTGATCACACCACAACTGGTTTTCTGGTGACTGGGCAAATCCCCAACCTACTAGAGATAATTGTCTGTCCCCTATGCAAACAACAATAAAATTCAACAAAAATTAACAATGAAATTTCTCTTTATTGCTTTCCAAATTGTATGTTTCATTTAGAATTGTAATTTAAATATTGAGCACAACCCACTACTGGCAACGCTGGTATGAACCTAAGGCCCATCCACGTCAATATGAAAGCACTATACTCGAGTTTCGCTCTCGTTTGAGCTCGTCAGTAGTGCATATCCTTGACCGGATCCGGAAACAAGCCCCAGATCACTGACGTGTGAAGCGGGCGTGTAACCACAAGGCACACGCTGGACACGGCCAAATTATCATAACAGAATATTGCAACGTCACCCATCGTAGGTTATAGCTCAAGATTGCCCGATTGCCGAGACTGACGTCCATCAATCGATGCGGACCCGAACGATCAGGACTTCTCACTGGCAAGGCACACCAGGCCGCCTAAATCCAGTGAGCAATAATCAAATTAAATGTGTCATGTAGAAATTTAATTGTTAATTTTTTGTACAATTTTATTGTTGAAATTTTATTTTTTTCATTCAACCATAGTGGCTTATTACATAAGATCACTCTAAGATAGGCGTGTTGATCAGACCAAAGCACCCGTAAGCAGACGAGCAAGTATCCACTGGACAGGACTTTGACGTTGTTGATTGATTGATTGCCTGGGTAAAAGTAAGTGGGCGGTCATTTTACGGTGGTAGTTGGGTGTGTGTTCTTATTAGATTTGCGCACTTTCTTGTTATACTCCCCTGACTGATGTTTGACTAGTTACTAGCTTAATTGCATTTGCTTAGTGTTCATATTCGTTTGATGGTATTCTCTTGGTGCTAGTGATCTGACAGCATTTATCCCATAATAATTTGAATTGTTTTCGCACGATACTTTGTAATTTCTGTTGAGAAGCAAATTAACTTGACTCAGTGGTAGCTTATTCTTTTGAGTGCCTGTACTAGTGTCAGTTAGGACAGTGTTGTATTCGTGACCTGCATACCTGTATACTTATGAAGTTCGTAGATAAAATAAGGGTTTCCACACATTAGTGGTTATCTCTACGACCGGAAGACGGACACTCTGCATCTATCAATTCTTTATTCTTTACAGCTTTCACTTCTCCCTCTCTCTCCTTCATCTCTCTCTCTCTCTCTCTCTCTCTCTCTCTCTCTCTCTCTCTCTCTCTCTCTGTGTGTCTCTCTCTCACAAATGGTGTCGTCGCCAGATAGTGTAGTTGTTTCTTTCTTCCACAGGTAAATTAAACATTGTATCTAGGGCCTTACCCGTAAGAAACTCACAAGTCGCATCGCATACTCTTCCCTCTGGAATACCTAACACTTTCGCTGATGCTTCGAATCTTCCCAAATAAGATTCAAGATGGTCCCGGTCTGTAAAATATAGCAGTTTTAATCTCTGTGACGACTGCGAAGGTCTTCTGTTTTCCTCACTTTGACCCTTCGAAGATAGGTCTAGTTTTCTGAGTGCAATTTCCGCTTCCATCTTAATCTTCTCTTTCTCGATTTCCACCGCATTTGTTTGTTTTAACTTTTCAAGTTCCATTTGTGTCTCTCTCTCTTCCTGTAGACGCTTGTTTTCCATTTCAGCTAACTTTACTTGTGTCTCTCTCTCTTCCTGTAGACGCTTGTTTTCCATTTCAGCTAACTTTTCTTCCTGTAGACGCTTGGCCTCGAGTTCTGCATGTCTCTGTTCTCTTTCGGCTTGTCTCTGGTCTCTTTCAATCTGTTTTTGTTCTTTTGCTACGGCATACTCCTGTAACTCTTTACCCTTCAGGCCTAACCTTTCACCTGGTTCAATATATTCCATTAAAGTAGGCATCTTGTATTTGTGGACACGTTGCTGTCTGGCAACCAACTATAAATGTAAAGACTCTGCTACTTGTCTTTGTGTGCCCTCCCTAAGTACACTACCACACCCTGTGTACGTAAATTTGTAGTGCTAAAATATCACTCTGTACTCACAGTCACTCTACAATCACTAGGTAGTGAGGGGGGGGGTATTACCTATACTCCCTCGCATATATCTATAACAAATAGTTGTAAAACATTTCTGGAAATATTGTTAAACATACATATAAATACATATACAAACGAATGAATGATAACAGTAAGTGTTGTTTATAAAACGTTAGACGCATAGGCTGATGAAACGCAGACGGATGATTACATAGAAATAAAAACCACTGACATAAACATGCCCATGAAAGACCATACCGTGCGCATAATATAAATTGACAGATACCACTAGATAGTAGACACGACAAAAGATCACAATAATAACATATATCCGAACACAACCAATATCATATGTAACTATAACGAAAAGAAAGAAAGAGAAAAAAAAATTATAGCATAAAAATATACACAAATCTGACGTCAGACAACCCGGCTCTAGATATTGGTTAGGACTATTCCAATGCCACTGCACGACACGGTAACTCATTAGCGTTTTCCTTACAAAAAATATCTTAAGGACTAGAAATACCCACGTTTCGCAAGGCCTATCCTGATGTAGATAGAGATCGCAAAAAGTGCCTATCAACAACTACATGTAATAACATATCCATATATATATATAAGTCCACACACGATAACGACAGTTAAAACGATGACAGCAAACCAAAATGTTTAGATGGTTGGCCGACAAATATGTGCTTATTAATACGTCGCCAAAAGTTCTTATTAATCAGTCACAAAAGTTGTTGTTCGTTTTAATAGTTATTCGCAATCCGCTGGAAATGTCTACGACACTAGATTCCAAAATGACTGATTGATTTGTTGATTGGTTACTGAATTTCGTGTGGTGATCATAAGTTCCAACTGTCGACAAAAGTTGAAGATGATAGTGATGATCCAAAATGTTATGGATTTCCGTTAGCCGACAAGATTCACCAAAAAAGAAAATGAAAATGGCAGCAAATGTTCAGCGCTTTAATCTTTGTAGTAAGTTCTATTTGCCCACTGTATGCGACCGTGCGTGCGGTGATGATACTTAATCCTTCGTTGACAAAATGTTTGCTTATAACAGAGTAATGATCACAAAAGGATTGAACAAAAACGAACAAAAAGTCTGGCTTTCTTTTAAAACAACCTTGTGTTGTTCATTCACAATGAGTCATCTTGACCACAATAGGCCGTGGAAATTTCCTCAGTAACTGCTTACTGTTAACAACCTTGCCTCCCAAGGTCAACCTAATTTCTCTTTATCACTTTCAGTGGAAAAATCCTTAGTAAACAATTTCCACCCAACCTTCTCAGCCCCAGCACCCGGCCGTGGTAGGGGTACCGTTCCTATCCCCTTCAGTCACCTGTCCTCATAAACAGCGCTGACCCGATTTGTCCGTGGAAACTCACAATTTCTACCGTCTTCCCCCGTTGTGTTAGATGTGGTGAAATTCTTCACTTGTCGACCCGCGACCAACACAGTGCTTTGCCTCAGCACCCACACACACACACACACACACACACACACACACACACACACACACACACACACACACACACACACACACACACACACACACACACACATGTCAGTATCTTTGATTTTCAATCCTGTCTTTATCACCGACAGCGATTACCGTCCCATTATGTTGACTCGCTCTTGTTGCAAACACGTTTTTGTCCACGCGACATTTACCTGTGCTCGGTGTTTGTGCCTAATGACCAACCCCGTCACCCTACACTCTTCGTTGATCTGTGCCGTGTCTTGTCAACGCGCGCTGACAGTTTTTCTTCGATGTGGCATCTTACACACAAACACACACGCCCGATGTTCTCACTCCAGCTGGATTAATCCTGTTTTTTTTCCGTGCCCCGTCTGCTAGCCTGGGCCTTCACTGCTGTCTGTCTGTGTTAGTTATCTGGCGCACACACAAAAGAGTTCACATCAACCTCTTGAATCAACGATGTCTAGCTTGATGGAACGTAATCACCAGATAATACTCCTCTCTAAGCGATGAGTTCACAAATAACCAGAATGACAACAATGTCTATATTGTTCTTGACCGTACGTAGCCTTCCAGATAATTAATATATCCCCGTCGTTCTTGACCGGAGAGACCCCAGATATCACACGACGTTCTTGATAAGTGCGTGAGATTGTCGTTGTCTAGGTAACGATGCTCCTGGTGTGTCAATTGAGCTATCTAACTGTATCTAAATCCAACTCACCCCTGCAGTGCACATTCACCAGTCATGAAACAAGATTGAGTTGGCGCACATAATCTTTTAATCCAGAAAGAATACGGACAAACGGAACATGTTTATACATCCAGAAACACAATGTAAATCCACCGAATAAGTATATCCTCCTCACACTTAATCCGCACACATCACTGCCTTCTATAATCTTCCTGAATCTCACATCCACGAGACATTTAGTCCAGATACTATCCACGGCTGGATCTCACACATCATAACCCACACACTGGGTTTTAGGCCTGCATTCGCAACTCGGAGAATAACACAACACAGTTCTCCTTCGACTACCGACTCGTTCGGTGTCTAAATCTCAACTCCCTGAAGTCCCTTGACTTCACACGAACCCAACCTCAGTCGGTCTTCGCTTCCACTCCCTCGTCAAAGTTTTCCACTGTCTTCCTCCCCATCCATCCCCTGGGGGTTTCCACTCACACCCGCCCCATTATTTCTCATGGCTGGTTGTTCTACTCATAGCCAGGTCAGTCACTTTACTGTCTCCCACTTTCATCCATTCTTCCTCATGCCCGGTCACTCAACTCACTGTCAATGACCCAGGCTTATGTCAGTTAGATATGTTAGTGTGTGGAGACACATGATTGCCCATGCCATAAATATATGTTAGTGTGTGGAGACACATGATTGCCCATGCCATAAATTGGTATATACTGTTAGATATGTTAGTGTGTGGAGACACATGATTGCCCATGCCAAGTCACATGATGATGTTCATAATGATGAACTGAAGCTCTCCCATACAAAAATCATGTCTTCATCTAACGACTAAACTTCTCTACATTATATGATTTCCACATCCAACAACTGAACCTCTCTCTACAATATTTAACGTCCATATCTAACATTTAAATCTCTCTCTACAATATCTAATGTCCACATCCAACAACTGAATCTGTCTCTGCAATATCTGTCCACATCCAACAACTGAACTTCACTCTACAATATCTAATGTCCTCATCCAACAACTGAACCTCTCTCTCTAAAGTATCTAATGTCCACATCCAACAACTAAACCTCTCTCTCTACAGTATCTAATGTCCACATCCAACAACTAAACCTCTCTCTACAATATCTAATGTTCACATTCAACAACGGAACCTCTCTCTCTACAGTATCTAATGTCCACATCCAACAACTAAACCTCTCTCTACAATATCTAATGTTCACATTCAACAACTGAACCTCTCTCTACAATAGTTAATGTTCACATTCAACAACTGAACCTTTCTCTACAATATCTAATGTCCTCATCCAACAACTAAACCTTACTCTACAATATCTAATGTCCATATCCAACAACTAAACCTCACTCTACAATATCTAATGTCCTCATCCAACAACTAAACCTCTCTCTCTACAGTATCTAATGTCCACATCCAACAACTAAACCTCTCTCTCTACAGTATCTAATGTCCACATCCAACAACTAAACCTCTCTCTACAATATCTAATGTTCACATTCAACAACTGAACCTCTCTCTACAATAGTTAATGTTCTTATATAACAAATAAACCTCTCTCTAGAACAGTGGTTCTCAACCGGTGGGGAATATCCCCCCCCCCCGAGGGAATTTTAGGGTTTCCAGGGGGGGGGGGATGAAGACCATTTCAAGATCGATTTAATACAAGAACCGATTACTTGATATTGTTTTTCCCTTCATACTTTACAGTTAAGTACGTCTCATCCTTCTAAAATTCATTTTATAAAGTCAGTAGACCCACAAATCATGTTTTATGTGGATGCCTAGACTTGTTTTAGTAAGTGCTATTAAATTTACCTTACATTTTTACGTATACTGTGTAGGGATGGGGGGATTTTTAGATAGGAAATATGAAAGGGGGGAATGACGTTCTGAAAATACGGTGAAAAGGGGGGGGGGGGGGGGGGTAGGGGCGCACGGGCCAAATGTTTGATAGGAAGGGGGGATGACGTTCTGAAAATATGGTGAAGGGGGGCACGGGCCAAAAAAGGTTGAGAACCACTGCTCTAGAATATCTGATGTGCCCATCTCTCTCTCCAGTTTCTAAAGGCCACATTTATTAACTGAACCACTCTCTCTACAATATCTAATGTCCACATCCAACAACTTAATCTCTCTCTCCAATTTCTAAAGCCCACATTTATTAACTAAACCACTCTCTCTACGATATCTAATGTCCACATCCAACAACTGAACCTCACTCTACAATATTAAATGTTCACATTCAACAACTGAACCTCACTCTACAATATCAAATGTTCACATCCAACACCTGAACCTAAAATATCTAATGTCCACATCCAACAACTGAATCCCACTCTACAATATCTAATGTCCACATCCAACAACTAAACCTCTCTCTACAACATCTAATGTCCACATCCAACAACTAAACCTCACTCCCCAGTATCTAACGTCCACATCCAACAACTGAATCCCACTCTACAATATCTAATGTCCACATCCAACAACTGAACCTCTCTCTACAATATCTAATGTCCACATCCAACAACTGAATCTCTCTCTACAATATCTAATATCCAAATCCAACAACTGAACCTCACTCCACAATATCTAATGTCCACATCCAACAACTGAATCCCACTCTACAATATCTAATGTCCACATCCAACAACTGAACCTCTCTCTACAATATCTAATGTCCACATCCAACAACTAAACCTCACTCTACAATATCTAATGTCCACACCCAACAACTGAACCTCACTCCACAGTATCTAATGTCCACATCCAACAACTGAACCTCACTCCACAGTATCTAATGTCCACATCCAACAATTGAACCTCACTCCACAATATCAAATGTTCACATCCAACAATTGAACCTCACTCCACCATATCTAATCTCCATATCCAACAATTGAACCTAAAATATCTAATGTCCACATCCAACAGCTGAATAACACTCTACAATATATAATGTTCACATATAACATCTGAACCTAAAATATCTAATATACACATTAAACAACATAATCTATCCTGCTCATTATCTAATGCCATATTAATAATTACATAAACTTTTTTTTTATATTATATAAAAATACACTTTACACAAAATCCTTTAAAAATGTACAAAAAGTATCAGTGTCATGGAAATGATAAAGCCCTGCTCCTGAAATGTCCAACAAGATTACCAAAAGCATGTGATAATTGGTTCATTACTGGCCGGATTGCTCAGAAACTGCTTAGAAAAATTGCTGTTTTTGTTGTGCATGTATTGTATAGAATTTCTAATTCCCGGGAGTGAGGAATATTCATTATTTTGTGATTAATGTCGACAACGAAGTTTCTGAACTCAGCCGTATTTTCTTGTGTGTCATCTTAGCAATAACAACTTTATGCATGCTGCAAGCTGAATATGTCAGCATATATTCTGTTTTGAAGAGCTAATTATGTTAATTTTGAGTTGCCTCATTACTCTTACAATTGATTAGACTTCAGATTTGTAGAATCAGATTATATGAAGATCTGAAACTGTATGAGGATCTGAAAGTATGATGAAGCCCTAATTGTCCACAAGATGAGGTGAATATAAGTGGATGAGGCTGGTGGCAACTTGACCTGGTCACTGCAGTGTGCCACATCTGTGGGAGAATGTTCAGTAGCAGTCAGTGCAGTGTGCCACATCTGTGGGTGAATGTTCAGTAGCAGTCAGTGTAGTGTGCCACATCTGTGGGAGAATGTTCAGTAGCTGTCAGTGTAGTGTGCCACATCTGTGGGAGAATGTTCAGTAGCTGTCAGTGTAGTGTGCCACATCTGTGGGAGAATGTTCAGTAGGTTTCAGTGTAGTGTGCCACATCTGTTGGAGAATGTTCAGTAGCTGTCAGTGTAGTGTGCCACATCTGTTGGAGAATGTTCAGTAGCAGTCAGTGTAGTGTGCCACATCTGTGGGAGAATGTTCAGTAGCAGTCAGTGTAGTGTGCCACATCTGTGGGAGAATGTTCAGTAGCTGTCAGTGTAGTGTGCCACATATGTGGGAGAATGTTCAGTAGCTGTCAGTGTAGTGTGCCACATCTGTGGGAGAATGTTCAGTAGCTATCAATGTAGTGTGCCACATCTGTGGGAGAATGTTCAGTAGCAGTTAGCCTGGCTAGAAGGATAGGAGTGCTCAGTCTTTAACTTATGATGTGCTGACGGTGGGGTAGTGAGATCAGTTCCTACACCTATTCCTTCGTGCATTCAGTCCTGCAAAGTGTGATGGCCCTAACACATCAAAGAGTCATAGCAGCAAATATCTTCAGGGACACACATCACACACACATCAACCCCCATCCCTCGTCCCCCAAACACTACAATAGTTACGTTAATCTCTTCTGTCTGAGTCAGATGTTACATTACCTTCTCTACTCCAATAGTCACTTTAATCTCTCCTGTCTGAGTCAAATGTTACATTACCCTCACTACTCCAATAGTCACTTTAATCTCTCCTGTCTGAGTCAAATGTTACATTACCCTCACTGCTCCAATAGTCACTTTAATCTCTTCTGTCTGAGTCAGATGTCACTTTCATCACTTCTGCCCCAGTCATATGTCACTTTCATCCCTTTTGTCCGAGTCAGAGGTTACACTACCCTCTCTACTCCAATAGTTACTTTAATTCCTTCTGTCCCAGTCAGATGTCACTTTCATCCATTGTGTCCCAGTCAATGTCACTTTCATCCTTTCTGTCCCAGTCACATATCACTTTAATCCCATTTATCCTACGCAGATGTTATATTACCCTCTCTACTCCAGTAGTTACTTTAATTCCTTCTGTTTGCCATATGTTACATTACCCTCTCTACTCCAGTAGTTACTTTAATTCCTTCTGTCTCAGTCAGATGTTACATTACCCTCTCTATTCCATTACTGTAATACCTTCTGTCCCAGACAGATGTTCATTACCCTCTCTAACTCCATTACTTTAATCTCTTCCATCCCAGTTAGATGTCACTTTCATCCCTTCTGTCCCACTTAGATATTACATTACCCTCTCTGTTCTGTAACTTTAATCCCTTCTGCCCCACAACATATGTTACAGTACCCTCTCTGCTCTATTACTTTAATACATTCTGTCTCAGTCAGGCGCTACATTACCCTCTCTACTCCGTTATTTTAATCCCTTCAGTCCCAGTCAGATGTTACATTACCCTCTCTGCTCCGTAACTTTCATCCCTTCTGTCCCAGTCAGATGTCACTTTCATCCCTTCTGTCCCATTCAGTTGTTATATTACCCTCTCTGCTCTGTTACTTTAATCCCCTCTGTCCCAGTCAGATGTCACTTTCATCCCTTCTGTCCCACTCAAATGTTACATTACCCTCTCTGCTCTGTTACTTTAATACTCTCTGTCCTAGACAGATGTTACATTACCCTCTCTATTCTGGTTTTTACTTTAACTTATTCTGTCTCAGAGATGTTACATTACCCTCTCTGCTCTGGTTTTTACTTGAAAATATTCTGTCCCACTTAGATTAGTGATATGTGAGGATCATTAAGCTCGCACTCCAGACAGGTTCATAAATGCTCCGATCTCCCCCTGAACATCTCCTCCTGAACATCTCTTCCAGTATATATAGACTAATAGTGCCAGTTCTATGCTCACTAATCATGTCTTGTGCTCTTGACAAAATGTTCATGTCCCAGCCATATGTTACATTAGTTAGTTAGTTAGTCGAGGTTAGTTAGTCGAGGTTCCAACTTCACGGCAACAGATCGTCCCCATTATGTTCTATTCCCGTGCCAGCGAATATTACACAAAATGCTCCCCACTGTCCAATGTGAAAAGTGGAAAAGACGGGAGTCTCGGAAATCCAACAAGCCCGCACAGGTACACTATGCATAATGCCGCCGTCAGAATGTCATCACAAAATTCATCCACACACAAATACCACAGTTCATTGTCGGTTGACTCGTCAGTCACCAGAAAGACCTCATTGGCCCAGGTTTTCTCACATGGCTTGGTCTTTTATCGCAGGGCGACCAACCAAAAGTGTCGCACAAAGCACGAACTTCGCAGCTTCAGCGCCGACTCCCAGGAATCTTCCAAAAAATGCACTCATGACTCGAAAAGGCAAATCAGTCGATTCAACAACCCCTGGTAGCCATTGTTCCGAACATGCAGTTCACTGTACAGGAGAGATGTAAAAGCATTTCACGCGAATTTCACAGCTCACGGTGTCGCCCACGCACTCACTCAGCAGAGCGACGGAACCATGTACTACCAGTCCAACATGAGGATAATACGGTTGCAAACCATAGCCACAAGCATAAACATGCCACAGACCTTAACGGCTCAGCGCCTAACCGTCATGCTGGCGACCGGAAGTCCAGATGTTACATTAACTCTCTCTAATGCATTAAAGGCACTGTTAGTCATTGATGTGTGAAATGTTAGAACCAGACATATTGTAGCCTAAAGCATAAGAAGTGAGGTGGTCAGTTCCATTCCTCATCATCTTTCCTTCCTAGACAATTCTGAAAAATTATCATCTTATCATCATATTATTATCTTATGAGTCTGGTTCAACCCCGGAGTCATACTCTTCAGAATAAAATGATCCTGTCTCTGCTGGGGATTAAACCCAGACCCCTGTCTTGGCAGGCTAGCACACAAACCACTGTGCCACCGCCTCTTTCTCTACTTCAGTCATCATTTAGCAGGTCCATTGCAGAACATCGCTGTCATCACCTCCAGCCTCCTACACCCTCATGCCCAGGATGTCTGCAGTGTCCTGTGTCCATCTTCGTGCTGGTTGACCCTTCATTTTCATTGTGTCTCTTTAAAGACGCTTCAGAGCTGGCTTTGTGGTGAAGGGGTTACGAAAGCAATTCTTAATTCTGCATACCATACTTGAAACATAGCTGCGATGTTTTCATGACATTTTCTACATACATATTGAACAAGTTTGGCGGGAGGTTGCCATCTGACTGACTTTTACACCTCAAACCATGTTATTTCACTGGCTACTCTGTACAGCTGCCGGTCTCCCTGGCCGAGGAGTTAGCAGCTTTCTCTGTAATCCCAAACACTCTCGTGGTTGACGTGAGTGCACGAGAATTGGAAGCAGGTTCGAGACGCGCCAGTGACTTATGATAGTATGGAGCCGGCCGCTCAGAAAGCAATGGCAAACTTGTGAGTGTAATCTTGCCAAGAAATCAACAATCAGCTGAAAGATGCTGATGTTGACAGCGATGTCCTGTAAAGGAAATGCACAACTTGTAAACTCTGACAGCTGCTTATTGATCCATTGCTGATCTACTCCAGTAGTTGCTTTCATTCTTTCTGTTTCAGTCAAATATATCAACCTGTTGTGTTATTATGTTAACTTCTTCATATCCAATCATGTTTTGCTGTAATCCATTAACTAACATAAATGCCGACAGTGCCCATTGGAAAAAGGAATGTAAAATCACATTGACATGTGACAGATATCGTGAGAAATGAATGTGTTGGGAGTCGACAGACTATAGGTGGCATGAAGACATGTGTCTGGTTGAAAATGTTCATAAATGTCTGTTGTTATGTGTGTTGGAAGGTCAGCACGGCCGAATGGATAAGAGCAGTTGTACTTAAACATCTGGTCTGCTGGTGCCGAGGTAGCGGGTTCAACCCCTACACCAGTCAGTTGGACTAAAATGTTGACTTCTCATCCCTGACTTGCGGACGTAAATTACAAGTAGCTCTGAACTCAGAGCCTGATGGCGTGGGACACTGGTAACAGGGAAAGCTAATTCACACACAAAAATGAGTCCAATCCATCAAGAAGTAGGAGCATGTGTGTGGCCTATGCTTGAGTTCAAAGTGAGTGAATGCACAAAAACAAATTTGTTCCAGCAGTCACTGGGTTAGAGAGTAGGCAGCATACTAGCTGATAGCTGGACAAGCTGAAATATCCAGCCAAAACAGTAACTGGGTTAGAGAGTAGGCAGCATACTAGCTGGTAGCTGGACAAGCTGAAATATCCAGCCAAAACAGTCACTGGGTTAGAGAATAGGCAGCATACTAGCTGGTAGCTGGACAAGCTGAAATATCCAGCCAAAACAGTCACTGGGTTAGAGAATAGGCAGCATACTAGCTGGTAGCTGGACAAGCTGAAATATCCAGCCAAAACAGTAACTGGGTTAGAGAGTAGGCAGCATACTAGCTAGTAGCTGGACAAGCTGAAATATCCAGCCAAAACAGTAACTGGGTTAGAGAGTAGGCAGCATACTAGCTGGTAGCTGGACAAGCTGAAATATCCAGCCAAAACAGTAACTGGGTTAGAGAGTAGGCAGCATACTAGCTGGTAGCTGGACAAGCTGAATATCCAGCCAAAACAGTCACTGGGTTAGAGAAGTAGGCAGCATACTAGCTGGTAGCTGGACAAGCTGAAATATCCAGCCAAAACAGTCACTGGGTTAGAGAGTAGGCAGCATACTAGCTGGTAGCTGGACAAGCTGAAATATCCAGCCAAAACAGTCACTGGGTTAGAGAGTAGGCAGCATACTAGCTGGTAGCTGGACAAGCTGAAATATCCAGCCAAAACAGTAACTGGGTTAGAGAGTAGGCAGCATACTAGCTGGTAGCTGGACAAGCTGAAATATCCAGCCAAAACAGTAACTGGGTTAGAGAGTAGGCAGCATACTAGCTGGTAGCTGGACAAGCTGAAATATCCAGCCAAAAACAGTAACTGGGTTAGAGAGTAGGCAGCATACTAGCTGGTAGCTGGACAAGCTGAAATATCCAGCCAAAACAGTAACTGGGTTAGAGAGTAGGCAGCATACTAGCTGTAGCTGGACAAGCTGAAATATCCAGCCAAAACAGTCACTGGGTTAGAGAGTAGGCAGCATACTAGCTGGTAGCTGGACAAGCTGAAATATCCAGCCAAAACAGTAACTGGGTTAGAGAGTAGGCAGCATACTAGCTGGTAGCTGGACAAGCTGAAATATCCAGCCAAAACAGTAACTGGGTTAGAGAGTAGGCAGCATACTAGCTGGTAGCTGGACAAGCTGAAATATCCAGCCAAAACAGTAACTGGGTTAGAGAGTAGGCAGCACACTAGCTGGTAGCTGGACAAGCTGAAATATCCAGCCAAAACAGTAACTGAGTTAGAGAGTAGGCAGCATACTAGCTGGTAGCTGGACAAGCTGAAATATCCAGCCAAAACAGTAACTGGGTTAGAGAGTAGGCAGCATACTAGCTAGTAGCTGGACAAGCTGAAATATCCAGCCAAAACAGTAACTGGGTTAGAGAGTAGGCAGCATACTAGCTGGTAGCTGGACAAGCTGAAATATCCAGCCAAAACAGTAACTGAGGTTAGAGAGTAGGCAGCATACTAGCTGGTAGCTGGACAAGCTGAAATATCCAGCCAAAACAGTAACTGGGTTAGAGAGTAGGCAGCATACTAGCTTGGTAGCTGGACAAGCTGAAATATCCAGCCAAAACAGTAACTGGGTTAGAGAGTAGGCAGCATACTAGCTGGTAGCTGGACAAGCTGAAATATCCAGCCAAAACAGTAACTGGGTTAGAGAGTAGGCAGCATACTAGCTGGTAGCTGGACAAGCTGAAATATCCAGCCAAAACAGTAACTGGGTTAGAGAGTAGGCAGCATACTAGCTGGTAGCTGGACAAGCTGAAATATCCAGCCAAAACAGTAACTGGGTTAGAGAGTAGCAGCATACTAGCTGGTAGCTGGACAAGCTGAAATATCCAGCCAAAACAGTAACTGGGTTAGAGAGTAGGCAGCATACTAGGGGAGCTGGACAAGCTGAAATACCAGCCAAACAGTAAATGGTTAGAGATAGGGAGCATACTAGCGGTAGTGGACAAGCTGAAATTCCAGCCAAAAAAGTATGGGTTTGAGAGTAGGGGCAACTAGCTGGAGCTGGACAAGCTGAAATATCCGCCCAAACGTAACTGGTTAGAGAGTAGGCAGCAACTAGCTGGTAATGGGGCAAGCGAAATATCCAGCCAAAAAAAGTAACTGGGGTTGAGAGTAGGCAGCATACTACTGGTAGCTGGCAAGCTGAAATTCCAGCCAAAACAGTAAATGGGTTAAAAGTAGGCAGCAACTAGCTGGTAGCTGGACAAGCTGAAATATCCAGCCAAACAGAAAATGGGTTAGAAGTAGGCAGCATACTAGCTGGTAGCTGGACAAGCTGAAATATCCAGCCAAACAGTAACTGGGTTTGAGAGTAGGGAGCAACTAGCTGGTAGCTGGACAAGCTGAAATATCCAGCCAAACAGTAAATGGTTAGAGAGTAGGCAGCATACTCGGTAGCTGGACAAGCTGAAATATCCAGCCAAACAGTAAATGGGTTAGAGAGTAGGCAGCAACTAGCTGGTAGCTGGGCAAGCTGAAATATCCAGCCAAAACAGTAAATGGTTAGAGAGTAGGCAGCATACTAGCTGGTAGCTGGACAAGCTGAAATATCCAGCCCAAACTAACTGGTTAGAGAGTAGGCAGCATACTAGCTGGTAGCTGGACAAGCTGAAATATCCAGCCAAAACAGTAAATGGTTAGAGAGTAACAGCATACTAGCTGTAGCTGGACAAGCTGAAATATCCAGCCAAAACAGTAAATGGGTTAGAGAGTTTGGCAGCATACTGCTGTAGCTGGACAAGCTGAAATATCCAGCCAAAACAGTAACTGGTTAAGAGTAGGGAGCAACTAGCTGGTAGCTGGACAAACTGAAATATCCCGCCAAAACATAAATGGGTTAGAGAGTAGGCAGCATACTAGCTGGTAGCTGGAACAAGCTGAAATATCCAGCCAAAACAGTCACTGGTGTTAGAGAGTAGGCAGCATACTAGATGGTAGCTGGACAAGCTGAAATATCCAGCCAAAAACAGTAACTGGGTTAGGAGATGTAGGCAGCATACTAGCTGGTAGCTGGACAAGCTGAAATACAGCCAAAACAGTAACTGGTAGGTAGAGAGTAGGCAGCATACTAGCTGTAGCTGGACAAGCTGAAATATCCAGCCAAAACAGTAACTGGTTAGAGAGTAGCAGCACTACTAGCTGTAGCTGGGACAAGCTGAAATATCCAGCCAAAACAGTAACTGGTTAGCGAGTAGCAGCACTACTAGCTGGTAGCTGGACAAGCGAAATATCCAGCCAAAACAGTAACTGATTAGAGAGTAGGCAGCATACTAGCTAGTAGCTGGACAAGCTGAAATATCCAGCCAAAACAGTAACTGGGTTAGAGAGTAAGGCAGCAACTAGCTGGTAGCTGGACAAGCTGAAATATCCAGCCAAACAGTAACTGAGTTAGAGAGTAGGCAGCACACTAGCTAGTAGCTGGACAAGCTGAAATATCCAGCCAAAACAGTAACTGAGTTAGAGAGTAGGCAGCATACTAGCTAGTAGCTGGACACAAGCTGAAATATCCAGCCAAAACAGTAACTGAGTTAGAGAGTAGGCAGCATACTAGCTGGACAAGCTGAAATATCCAGCCAAAACAGTAACTGAGTTAGAGAGTAGGCAGCACATAGCTAGTAGCTGGACAAGCTGAAATACAGCCAAAACAGTAACTGGTAGAGAGTAGGCAGACTAGCTGTAGCTGGACAAGCAATATCCAGCCAAAACAGAAGGAGTTAGGAGTAGGCAGTAGTAGCTGGACAAGCTAAATATCCAGCCAAAACAGTAACTGAGTTAGAGAGTAGGCAGACACTAGCTGGTAGCTGGACAGCTAAATATCCACCAAAACAGTAACTGAGTTAGAGGTAGGCAGCATGACTGACAAAAAGTACTAGCAAAAGTAAGATAAGGTAGAGCAAAAGCTGGAAAGCGAAATACAGCCAAAAAGTAAAGTTGAGATACAGCATACTACTGTAGCTGAACAAGCTGAAATATCCAGCCAAAAAGTAAAGTTAGAGAGTACACATACTACTGAGCTGAACAAGCTGAAATATCCAGCCAAAAAGTAAAGTTAGAGAGTAGGCAGCATACTAGCTAGTAGCTGGACAAGCTGAAATACAGCCAAAAAGTAAAGTTAGAAGTAACATACTAGCTGGTAGCTGGACAAGCTGAAATATCCAGCCAAAAAGTAACTGAGTTAGAGTAGCAGTATAGCTGGTAAACTGAAATATCCAGCCAAAACAGTAACTAGTTGAGAGTAGCCAGCATAGACAAGCTGAAATACAGCCAAAACATAACTAGTTAGAGAGTAGACAAGCTATAGCTCGCAAACAGAAATATCCAGCCAAAACAGTAACTAGTTAGAGAGAGGCAGCATATATGAGCTGAACAAAGCTAAAATCCAGCCAAAACAGTAACTAGTTAGAGAAGGCAGCACATAGCTAACTGGACAAGCTAAATATCCAGCCAAAACAGTAACTAGAGGTAGGAGCACAATATAGCCTGAACAAGCTAAATATCCAGCCAAAACATAACTGAGTTGAGAGTAGGCAACACTAGCTATAGCTGGACAAGCAAATATCCAGCCAAAACAGTAACTGGGTTAGAGGTGGACACTAGCTGGTAGCTGGACAAGTGAAATATCCAGCCAAACAGTAACTGAGTTAGAGAGCAGGAGCACACTAGCTGTAGCTGGACAAGGAAATATCCAGCCAAAACAGTAACGAGTTAGAGGGGAGCACACTAGCTAGTAGCTGGACAAGCTGAAATATCCAGCCAAAACAGTAACTGAGTTAAGCAGCAGCTAGCTAGTAGCTGGACAAGCTGAAATATCCAGCCAAACATAACAGTTAGAGAGTAGGAGCACTAGCAATGGACAAGCTGAAATACCAGACAAACATAACAGTTAGAGAGTAGAGCTAGTAGCTGGACAAGCTGAAATATCCAGCCAAAACAGTAACTGAGTAGAGTAGGCAGCATAGTAGCTGGACAAGCTGAAATATCCAGCCAAAACAGTAACTGAGTTAGAGAGTAGGCAGCATACTAGCTAGTAGCTGGACAAGCTGAAATATCCAGCCAAAACAGTAACTGAGTTAGAGAGTAGGCAGCACACTAGCTGGTAGCTGGACAAGCTGAAATATCCAGCCAAAACAGTAACTGAGTTAGAGAGTAGGCAGCATACTAGCTGGTAGCTGAAATATCCAGCCAAAACAGTAACTGAGTTAGAGAGTAGGCAGCACACTAGCTAGTAGCTGGACAAGCTGAAATATCCAGTCATGAGGGGCACCTGGCTCGACCCAGTCTCAGGTGGGTGTGAAGATATGTTCTGGGCAGTAGAGGCGACCAATGCCATATAGACCCCATGGTGTTTACATATAAAATATAGGGCTGACATCACGTATTGTTTGTATGTTATGTATGATATCATGATATGATCAGGCAGACATGATTGGGGACTATGGGATCGTGTGTAGAGTGCAGAAGAACAGGTAGATCATGATGGCCTGGAGATAATGATGCTGCAGAGAGTGAGCAGAGGATCTGATTGACACTTAAGACTCAGGAAAGGCCAGGCAGACACAATCAGACTGCTACTGGTAACATTAGTATTGGGACTCTGTTTTTCTGGCCTGTGAAGTTGAGGATGGAGCACGTGTGGGAATGTCCCGAGTTCAGTGATGTGGGTTCTTGGCTCAACTCAAAACACCTCAAGGTGTGGAAACGGGTCCTTTGCTTTTTGTTAAGTTAAGCAACAATGGTTTGGGGCAGAAAGAGTTAAAGCAACAACTGTCAGGACATAGAGAGTTAAAGTATTCATACTGTGAAGACATCCATTTTCATTTCATAACATGATGATCCATTTTTGCTGTCTGTGCAGCGTCCTGTCAGGTCCCATGTGGCATTCTGTTCATTTTTGTGTGGAGTGAGATTTCCCCATTGATGGCTTTATTGGGGTGGCACAAACTGGTGATTCCCCCTGGATGTGATTGTGTATTGTTGGGTTAGTTTCTTCTGTCTGGCCTTACCTTTTCCATTTGTCTGTGATGATCTAAGTGTTTCACTTGTTTCATCTTTGTTTCCTGAAATCTTATGACGATCTTGAGTGGTTCGCTTCTTATTTGATATTTGTTTTCTGACATAACACTGTTTGCTTGTGTCTTAAAAGTCTTGTGATTCATACAACTTCTGACTTGTTTAATATTTACTACTTACATTCCTTTCTTGAATATTGAGGTCAGTGAACTGGTTGTATAACTGTCAGTGAATCTCTTTTATGTCATTTTTGATAACCTCAAACTGAAATTGAGCATTTGTGTCAGTTATGAATACTGACATGTGTATTGAGAACAGATCTGCTCTATTTGTGGCAATATTTGGATAACTGGGGGGGGGGGGGTGTTCCCTCTGTGGCAGAGTGATTCAGCTGCCTGCCTTGTGCTCCAAAGGTTAAGTTTGTTTCTGGTTCTTGAGCAAAATTTTGTTGGAGACTCCCATGCCAAGCTTTTGACAGGCCACTATGCAGGTAAAACATATATATATGAAGCCCATGATCGGGCACTCTCACGATGTTTATACTTCACCTCGACACCGCAAGGTACAAGAGGAATATGACGAGATGATATATATATATATATATATATATATATATATATATATATATATATATATATACTCCCGTCAGCACTCCATAAGCAATGTGGTCAGTGCCACACTGGCTGCCTTGACTTCCCAGAACATTTCCTGGTACTTAATGTAGGTTGGGTCAACCTGGGAGATTGCCGACAGTGCCCATTGTCTGGGTGGGATTCAAACACATAACCACCAGGTTGGCAGGCTAGCCACTGCTCTGCCACTTCCTGTGTAGTTTGCTGTTTTATTCCATGAATTAGAAAATATTCTATGAGTATTTGGACATCTGTATTGTACTGTACAGTTCCTATATACTTTGCTATATTTTCATGAATTTTGAGTGCGTTCTAAGAAAGATCCATAGACATCACCCACAGGATGCTACAAACAATGGTATCTAGAATGTATGGAGGCCCAGGTTCAATGTTTTCCATAACTGAAATTGGTGATCTGAATGCATGAACATATGCTTTCTATGGATAGCTAGAAATGAATGAGTTCATGAGAGATGAGAAATGAATTCAAATGAATATCTATACTTACCGTAGTCAAAACTTATATTCAAAACACTGCCATTTGATCTGTAATGTTGGTGAAAATAATTTGCAAAAATGTTCCTGCTATTTTCCGTGTGGTACTATAAAATAACTCTGTGGTGAAGGGTTACAGATGCAATTCTTAATCCTGCATACCATGTTCGAAACACAGCTGTGGTTGAATTTGAAGCAGACTGCCTTATGTTCTTTTT